>JANRGW010009229.1:0-12486 GCA_024733675.1 Psilopsiagon aymara | reverse complement strand
TGCAGGGATGGGGCAGCCACAGCTTCTCTGGGAACCCTGTGCCAGTGCCTCAGCACCCTCACAGGGAAGAGCTTCTGTGTTATATCCAACCTGAACCTTCCCTGTTTCAGTTTGAACCCAGCATCCCCTGTCCTATTGCTTCAGTCCCTGATGTAGAGCCCCTCTCCAGCATCCTCGTAGCCCCTTTCAGACACTGAAAGGTGGGGGTCAACTGCCCACTGAAGAGTTGCCCCCAACTTCTGAGCTGAAGACCCAGCTTTTAGCTCCATGTTCCACCAGATGCTCGCAGTGGCTAAAACCGTGAATATCTTCATATCTTCTTTATCCTGTTATGATGGATGATGGACCTCAGGGGTTGGTCAGTTGGGATCTGAGCTAAGTCTGGCCCAGGCATCTAAAACTGGGTCAAGGGAAGCCTGAGCAGAGGTGCTGTGGGTTTTATCTCTCTTCTCTTGGAAATGTGAGGGAATTTCACCTTCCCTGCACTGCTAACCTATTTACTGGTGTGCTAAAAATAGCCTGCAATGTAGGGCACTCTTAGGGAGAAAGCAGAAGGAATCCGAGTGGAAGGGAGAGCTTTATTTGTGGAAAGCCCTGGGATTCAGGCAATAAATTACTTTCCTGCTGCTTCTGGAGCTATTTCTGGGGGTGTTTTGAACGTAAAACAACAAAAAGAAGAAGGAAATATTTTGGGGTAAGATCTTAAATATTTCTGGAGTCCAAAACAAAGAGATACGACAACAGAGCTAAATAAAGTAAGGATCCAACCCCCAAATCGTCCATCTTTGTTGTGTTTCCCCAGTGACCAAAGGAAAAAGTCAGGTTTAGGAGCCCTTTGGGTCCTTTCTTCAGGGATACAGGGTAAAGCTGTGGTGTTTAGGAGGAGCAAACTAAGGATCCACTGCCCTTCCCAGCCTCAGCAATGGAATGGATCTTACTGCTGGTCTTTAATGAAGTCGTCTTCTTTTTCCTCAGCCTTAAGAGGACAACTGACATGATGTTTGGAGGGAAGCAAGTAGTGGTTTGTGGCTATGGAGAGGTAAGGGGATCGCAGCTTACCTGCAGGTTCTGCATGTAAAACTGGCACATCCTTTGCATGGCTTTATCCCACGGGGCTTTCCTGTCCTTGGGGCTTGTCTCTGCATCTGCAGGGACCTTCAGACCTGATGGGTTGGCCAAAACTGGAAGATTATCCTCATTTCCACTGTATATTTTTAGTCTTCAGCAGATGACAAACCTGAATCTTAAGAGACACGAATATAGAGTATTCTGAATAGCTTTGATACCTGAATATTGGCATATCCAGATATTAATAAATCATATCTTTTATATTATCTTCTTTGTAATGTCATGTTAAGACATTTGGAGGTTGGCTTCTGCAGATGTACTGTGCAGCCCCAGCGATGCATGCTGAAACGTGGTCAAGAAAGAGAAGTTAACCTTGACCTACTCCTATGCTTTCATCCCCAAACAGAATGATCCCTTCTGAAAGATGGGAAGAGCCACCCTTGTCAGGACCAGGTCACACCAGTTATGGTGGGCTGTGCTGTGGGACCTGCACTGGAACTCTGTGGTTTTTTCCCAAAGAGATGAAATGGGATAATTTCTTGATGTGTAATCACATTTTTGGGGAGCTCTTGGTCATTTAACCATTGCCCTCATTCCCCTGTGAGCTTCACTGTGTGCTGTGTAAAGGTTAAAGCTCTTTAACCCTTGGAGATTAAACCATTAAGCTTCCTAAGCAGAGTAAAGGTTACAAGAGACCCAAACTTTCACTGAGATAAGGGTTAGCTCTTGTTTTCATGGCACTTTCTAGATAAAAGGAGGGAAAAACAACTCCCCGGGACCAAAAGCAACATCACTTTTACGTGTTTCAGTTCCTCTTACCTAAGCTGGGTCCTAAATGACTCCAAATCCAGGAATTTCATGCACCCAGAAGCTGAGTATATGCAACCAGAGGGTTGCAAAGGGCTCTTGGGGCTGCAGGAGAAACGTGGAGTTGTACATCCCCCATGGCCCTGTTGATGCTCAGCATCTCCTGAGCCCTCAGCATCTCACTCTTCCTCTGTGCTCTTCTCCCTCCCCAGGTTGGAAAGGGCTGTTGTGCTGCTCTGAAGGCCATGGGCTCCATAGTATATGTGACAGAGATCGATCCAATCTGTGCCCTCCAGGCCTGGTAAGCACTTGCACTGAGCCCAACTGCTTCTTTAGCTGCTTTTATTCCCCCAGGAAAACCATGGCCAAAAACCACTCAACAGTGGTCCCTCCCCAGAGAGACACTGTTGGGGGGTTTGTAGCTTCTCCATACCCTTGGGGGGACCCACAGCTCTGTCCTACAGCAGGAAAGGGGCCCTACACTAAAGCCTCACCCAGTTTATCTGCATCCCGTGTGCCAACTTGCATGATCACTACTACAGTGGCCAAGAGCTTAATGATAATGGCTTGAAAGAGTTTAATGATAATGGCTTGAAAGGATGTCAGGAGTGAACTGCAACCTGTGGAGTGCAAATTCCAGCTTTACTGGGCTGTGCACACACCTCACCAAGGGATATTTGAGGTTCTGTGATCACCCACCCCTCACAAACCTCTCCTTGCTAACGCTGGTACCCTGGCAGGGCTCAAAGCACGTGGCTGTCCCCTCGCATGGGCGCACTGTGGTTATACCCAACCTCATTTTCTCCAGGTAAAGGTTGTTCTGGTGCAGAGATGCTGCTTCTGCAGCTCAAGGTGTGAAATGGGACATGAAAGCCTCATTAAACCTTCATCCTCTTCCTCACAGCCAGCTTTCAAAGGCCTGTCACAGTCAGGACACTCATGAGTAGAGCTGATCAGCTCCCAGTTTGCTTTGTGACCTCCACATCTGATCCCAAAGCTTTCATGGTGACTTTGGTGGTTGCAACAACCCCGGCCCTGCCTCTGCCGAGCAGCACCATGCAGCCCTGCTCATAAGGATGGTGCAGTGGGAGGGAGGAAAAACACAATAAATGGGACATAAAGCAGGAAAAATGACTCTTTTTATAGCACCTGCAGCTTGTGAAGGGCACAGAAAGCAGTTCCCAGGAGCAATGTCAACAAATCCCCCAAAACACCCCTCCTGCCCTTGTTAAGTGTTGAGCACACCTTGCTGGGTGAAGCCAGGAGAGACCTGCTGAGCACTCAGCACCTCTAAAGATGCTGTAAGTGCCTAAATCGGGATTGCAGCGTGGATGACAGACATCTGTGGGCTGGGGCTGTTTGGGTTTTATGTGTCTGAAGATGCTCTAAATGCGTATGAGAAAGGCTCCTGCAGCAGAAGGGGGTTCTGCAGCTTCTGGATGTACTTTGCAGCATTAAAAAAGCCATCTCGATGGAAAAATCTTTCTTTGAAGGTGTGGGGGCCTGGACAGAAAACGTGAAATCCCCCAAATCTCTTTTCACTTCTCCCCACAACAGTCCCAAATCCTCCAAAACCCCTGCTAATGCTGTGGGGCCCTTCAAGTTCTGCCTTGCTGTTTGTGGCATTAGAAAGTTCAAGCGAGTATCTAAGAATCACTTAATGGGGTGGTTTTCTATCTTGGGCATGGTTTTGCTGCTTCTCAGTCTACTTTTTCCTCCCTCTTCTCTTAGCATGGATGGATTCCGGCTGGTGAAGCTCAATGAGGTCATCAGGCAGGTTGACATCGTCATCACCTGCACAGGTACGTGGTCCCCAGTGCAGGGGATGGGTCCTCAGGGATGCACCCCCATAATTGGGTCCATCTTTTTCCAAAGGAAAAGGCAGAGGCATGGGGAAGGCAAACAGGGTGTTTGTTATGGGTTTTGCTGTCCGGCAGGCAACAAGAACGTGGTGACCAGGGAACACTTGGATCGCATGAAGAACAGTTGCATTGTCTGCAACATGGGGCACTCCAACACCGAGATCGATGTGGTGAGTGCAGGAACGTGCTTTGGGCATGGGGGGGTGGTGGGTGATAGAGTCACAGAGCGGTTTGTGTTGAGTGGAAGGGACCTTAAAGCTCCTCCAGCTCCAACCCCTGCCATGGCAGAGACACCTTCCACTGGAGCAGTTGCTCCAAGCCCCTGTGTCCAACCTGGCCTTGAACACTGCAGGGATGGGGCAGCCACAGCTTCTCTGGGCACCCTGTGCCAGCACCTCAGCACCCTCCTACTAAAGAGTGGCAATCATGAGTCTTAAAATAACCCAAGACAAATTTCACACAGCCCTAAACACTGCTGAGAGGATGGGCGCAGTCGGGTGGCACTGAGGTGCTGTGCAGGTCTCCTGCACTGTGGTGTTGTGCTCTGGGGTGCAGAATCAGCCTGCAGCCCGCTTTGAGAGCCAGACAGAGCACAGAAAGAGCAAACCAGCTTCCATATGCAGAAGCTCCTGTAGCAGCAAGGAGAGAGGGAAAGCATCAGTTAAATCAGGACATGCTTCAATTAAATTAGTATGGAATGGGAGGAGGGCTGAAGCGTGTTCACCTCTGCTAAAGTCAGATGAGGCAAGCGATGAGCAGGGTGGCCAATAGACCGCTTGCATTAGTGCTGCAGCTTTCACAAATCTCCTTCACTTTCCATGAAGGACATGAGAGATGCTGATAGGAGGCATTCAGATCTGCGGCACGGTGTGTGTTGGTACATGGAAAGAAGGTGAATGTCCTCTGAGCATAAACCACATCTGTGTAGAGCCCATACCACACGCAGGAGTGAGGTCAGTGCAGCGAGACCTCAATACTCGGTGTGCTGATGCTCAGCATGCTGGGAGGATGTTTTCTTTTTCTTCTGCAAATATGGTTTTGTTGCTCTTAATTCCCTCCCACTGACCAAGGGATGAAGGCTTGGGGTGTTCAACACACAACTTAAACCAGTGCTCCCTCTCACTTCTCCCAGCAGACGCTGGCAGGCGTTTTAGGACAGTGTGCCCTTCTCTGCATGCTACGCTCTTCATGCTGTAAAACACAAAGTGACCTGCATCTGTCCTTTGACCAGACTGAGGAGGAGGAAGGTCCTCGTGGTTACTCTCAGTTCCTAACTTTCTTCTGCCCCTTTTTTTGAACCAGATTTTTATGTTTTCATATTTTTCTTGGGTTTCCTATGTCTGATGTGGTCTCCAAGTAACCTCAGCAGTCCTCAACATCTCCATACTTCCCTGCTGCAGGCGTGCTCACACCGTGATGCCCTGTCTGCTTTAGATTAAGCAGTTCATTACTGCTTGCTCTGGGGGAAGGTGGAGGTGAGTTTAGGGGTAGCTCAGTTCTCGAAAGGTGTGTATCACTGACAGACACAAACCTTACTATTTCTCTTCACATTACATTATCATTTCATAGTTCCAGAGATAGGAGGGAGGAAAAAAAATGCCATCATTCAAACACAGTTTCTTGTGAAGTAGCTGACTTTGTATTTTGATATGCACCCAAACTGCGTCCAAGTGACTGCATGTCACTTGGCTGACAGAAGGAAAGGACCTCCGCGGTCAATAAATCACTTGTCATTAATGGAGCCCTTTAAAACCAGCGTAAGAATGCGATCCATGCAGCAGAGGATGGGAAAGAGCAGTAGATGGACCTGCCTGAATTCCTTGGCTGGCATGCAGGCAAGGCTAACGGGCTGGCAATGCTAAGCCTTGCAGGAATGAATAATCAGGGCAGGAAGAGAAACTCAGCTGAGAAACCTGGGAAGGCCAGGAACAAAGCCAGATATTTATCAGGAGGAAAGCTGATATTGTTGTTATGAACTCGGCTCTCCGCTGCTTCCCAAATGATAACAACGGGCCTATGGTGGTTAGTGCGGTGGAAATATGGTGGGAGACCACTGCAGGTGGTTTGGCACGTGTGGAGTCTATTAGAAACAACCTGGGAGGACCGGGTGGTAAGGAACCAATGCACAAATGAGTGTTTTCAGTTTCTTTAGCTGCCTTCACCTCCCTCGGTTGTTGTGTTTGGGTGGTCCGAAAGTCATTCCCTTTGGATTTTCCTCTCTTTTGCAGCAGCAGGAGAAGGGGAGGGAAGGAAGAGACAGCTGAAGGCAATGGAAATAAATAGCAACATATTTCCAGAAGAGAACCAATTCCCAAGTGAGGGATTAAAAAGCTTTTCCAAAGCCAAATATTCAGCTCTGAGAGGAGGGAGCTGTAAGAAGTGGTTTGTCTGAAGCAGCTCACCTTTTCCCCTCTCCACATCTAGATTTCCTTCCCAGGGAGCCAGCAGTCATTCTGTAGTCTTTAGACTTCAAACAGTCTGGTCAGTAAATACAGATTTGGAACAAGGAAAGATTCAATCCTTTCATCTTCTGGGCTTTGAAATGTAAAGGGTACCTGTGGACCAGACAAGGGATACTTAAAGCCGTGAGTAAGCAGCAGGAGCCTTATTAAGCAGAGTTTGGATGTGATGGAGCAGTTAAAGGAAAGGTTTTGCCATCCAAGAACTGGGAGAAGCTGGAAAATTTTTTTCAAATGGGGATTTGTGTGTGCTTGGAGTGGAGGAAAGCAGCTTTGGAAACAGAAAGTGGGGTGCTGAGAGCTTAACTTGTGTTGCAAATGTCATTCCTCACTCCATAAACTGCTGGGGCCTCCAGGATGCCGGGCTGGACTTGGCAGTGAGTCCCGCAGCATTTGTAACTGAGCCCAAGTGAGTATCTAGTATTATTCTGGAGGCTGTGTTCAGGACATAGGAAGCAAGACTTTATTTTGCCTTCTGGATACAGGTCCTGTGATTCCCGGATGGGTTCAGAGAGAAGAATATAGCTGAAAAATAAGTCTCAATTCCTCTGTATTGAAAGGCAGTAAAAGAATTCATTGGTCTTGTACTAACTGATGATGTTGACCTCATGTCTGCAGGTACAGGAGACTTACATCTCAAACTTGTAAGACAGGCCGCAGGCAACTGGTTATTTTATCTCAAGGTTTAGTGAATTGGGAAGGTCTTGGCTACCACATTTTAGTGACTGGAGATAAATTGGGCGACTCGAAAGGCTCAATTCTGGGTTAATATCAGATACACTGGTGCTCTGATAAGACAAAGCACAAGGCTGGAAGCCAGCTGGGTTGTGCAATGTGTTGTGAGGGATCTGCCAGGAGCTTGTTGCTGGAGACAAGAATGTGTGCATGCGCGTGAGCACGCACTGCAACGGAATACGTGTGTATGATGTGTGAGTAGATCCGTTAGCTTTTATTGCACAGCAACTGCAGCCTGGCCCCAGGATGGTTGCTGGTCCTGTTGGAGCAAGCAGTGGTGAGTTAATGGCACCAAGTGCTAGGCAGTGGCATTGCTGTGCTACAGGCTCCCCCTTAAAACTTTCTGTTACTAGTTAACCAAACCATGTTCTTGCGTCTGTCATTTTGCCCCATCAAATTCTATCAGGGTGTCTCAGTTGTGCCATTTCCCTGCCTGTTTCTGATGAAGCAGGAGGAGGAAGAAGCAGTGCCTAGCTCCTGTATCCAGTTTTGCTGAGGAAGCTGTGGCTGCCCCATCCCTGGCAGTGTTCAAGGCCAGGTTGGACGGGGCTTGGAGCAACCTGCTCTAGTGGAAGGTGTCCCTGCCTGTGACAGGGGCTGGAGCTGGATGAGCTTTAAGATCCCTTCCAACCCAAACCAGTCTGGGGTTCTAGGAAATATCAGTGAGACAGAGCTATAGTGATTATAATTCAAAGCCACTTTGTGTTTCTGGTAGCAATTGGATTTGCATGGATTTTTATTGACAAACAAGTGATGGATATAATAATGAGTATTACATGTAGTCATCATGCATGGAAGTTATCCAGTGGCTTAAAATCTGAAATAGTTTCTCGAGCAGAGCATTAGCAGAAGCTCACAATATTTTATCCAGAGGCCGATGTCATTGCCCCACCTTACAGATAGTGAATCTAGGGCAGAGGAAGATAAAGAGCTTTGCTCAGGGTCAGCCAGTTAAGCCAGTAGCAGAGCTGAGAGCAAACTGAGCTTTGGAGTCCCTGCTCGTTTCTCTGCCCCTTGCCAGCATTGCCGCTCCATTTTCCATGACTTTTCTTTTCCATTACTCTATTTCTTAAACTTGCAGACTGCAGTTTTGGCTCTGTCTGCAAAGAGCATCGATGATCTGTCAATCCGCATCTGCGGAAAGTCATTCTGGAGAGGGAAAGAAGTGGGAGGATCTGAGCACTGATGAGGAAGAGAAACCCAAACAACTCTCTCCCCTCCCACCATCCCTCCCCCAAAATAAACACAACCCCCCTCAGTAATCCCATTCTTCAACCTTTGTGGTGGCAAAGGGATGATTCATACCTTTTTCCAGGGCAACGTATGTGCTGTTTGGCATTGTCTGCCCGTTCTGTATCAGAGATCTGCATGTAGGCCTCTATCTATAGAGGTAAAGCTTGCCTAAGCCTTGTTTTCATTTGTATTCAGACAGTAAAAGTGAGCAAGCAGAAACCACTTACAAATAAAAGAAGAAATATTCAGATTTATAAAATAAAGCAGAATAGATGTGTGGATAAAAAAGCCACTATGTAAAGAGTTAATGTTGATATATGGAGTTGTGAATATAGCAGTTAGAAGTCTAAGTATCATAGAAATATGCATATTTGAGAGGGTGAAGTAGAAAACTGCTGCTCTTGTAACCTTTCAGATGACACTATATATGCAGGGGATCGGGGCACTGTGTGACGGTGGCTGTGTCACCAGTGGCAGTGCCACCTCCTTTCTGTAGCTCTCAAAATGGGATGGCAGAAGTGCTGTCTACATTCCTCCAGGTTCGTTTCCCAAGCGCTTATTGATTTCTAATGTCTACATTAAATCTGGACTGTCTTAAGAGTGGTTCTTTAAGACAGATGTAGAAAATACATCCAGATGCAGAAGGATTTGTTTAAGATGTGGATATTGTGGGGTTTGTGATGTAGTTGCACTGGGTTTATGTATTGTACAATTATGAAGCCCCAGACTAGCAGGGGTGTGTATGTTTTACTAGTTTTGAAGCTTTTAGGTAGATTTGATCCTTCTGTGTATTATCTCTGGTCACTGCCACAGCAGTGGTGAAATCAATGGCTTCTCCAGCGGCAGAGGAGCAGCATCTTCAGAGGCTTTTTTTAGCCTTGCATCTGAAGAGGCTTTTTTTAGGTTTCTTTTTAGAGAAAAAGAATGTTTAAAAAGCATGAAAACAAGAATTTGTTTTTATTCCCTGGTGCCTTCACAGCAGGATCCTGGAAGTTGAAACTAAATCTCTCTTAAGCAGGGATTTCTTCTAAAGATGCAGCGGGAAAGTTTCTCACGTACTTAAAGTGAGACCTTAATGGTTTTATCATGTTAAGAGGAGTTTTCAAGATCAGGCAGCTGCTGGATACACGTAGGATATAGGAATTACCACGTTGTTGTTACTTAATAGGCGTTTCGAAGTTGTTTTGCTGGTCCTCTGCCTGTGATGTGTGGAGCTGGGAGGTAGAGCAGGGTGATGACCCGACTTGGAAGGGACGTAAACTGAGCAGGGCTGGAAAAAGGAGAGGAGAAATTATTCCTGACTCATCTGTTGTATTTTCAGCCTTCAGCAGAGCAGAGAATACCACGTCTGCTCTAACTGCTTTAACCTGTTGACTGAAATCCTCTTTTCATCTGTCTGCAGGAAATCGGGCAGACTCTGTTCCACAGCTACCTGACTTATATTTCTTGGTGTTTCCAGTTTAGACAGGACTACTGGTAATGAAGTTTTGGAGCTCAGCACTCTTTACCCTTGTCCTGAATTGCTCTTCAACCCTTTTCTCAGGTACCTGAGCATCCTCCTGCACCCTGCCTTCCCTCCTCATCCTCCAGACAGACCAGTCTGCTGGCGTGGCCACCCATAGCCATGCATCTTTGTCACAGGGCTGCTGGCTCGCAATTAATTTGTCATCTCCTCCAATGAGCCCGGGCTCAGCATTGTATTAATATGGCAATGCTGCTGCGGGAACAGCGTGTTCCACCTCGCAGGGTTGCGTTCCTCCGGCTCGGGGCTCCAGGGCTGGCTGTTTATGCACGAGTTGGTTTCCTCCCACCTCACCGCTGGTGTTTACAGAAGGAATCGCAGTTTCCTGTTGTGTTAGATGGAGCTGTCGCTCCACTCTGGATTCCTGCCCTCCCTGCTTGTGCTTGAATTGCTTTTGAGCCTCATGAGATTGCAAGTCTGTTGCTTTTGCTCGCTGCTGCTGTAATAGGGAGACTTTATTTGCAGGGGCAGCCTCTGCACTTGGTTTATAGAAGATTTTCTGGCATTTCTGAGGGGCTTTATGTATGTATTTTCCTCCTGTGAGATTCTGCAGGGGTTGCTGAAGCCCGAGACTGTTCCTGTGAGACAGAATAAGTGTTGTGCCCATTTTAAAGGTAAATCTGAGTATTCTGATTTCTTTGCACAAGTTGCATAGAGACTGAGTAACACAGTTTATACCAAGATGCACGTAGAATCATAGAGCAGTTAGGGTTGGAAAGGACCTTAAGATCATCCATTTCCAGCGTGTCCTGAGTGTTCCTCCTTCTTCAGAACATTTCTATCTAGCAATTCAGTGGTTGAGTTGCACCAGCAGATGCTGCATATCTGATTCCTTTACTACTTATTCAGCCTTATAGACAAGAAGTAGGAAAAGTTCCTGGTTGGCTAAAAATTAGAGTTTAAATCTGAAGTTATATAGGAACTTGCTGCAAGAAAGCTGCAGACACATTGCCCCTGGCCAGTTTCAGCGGCAAGAAAGCCTTGAATTACATTGGGTCTGGATACTGAAGTGGTCTGTTTCATACTGAGAGCAAAGCTGGACCAAAGAGACTGCACCAAAGCTCTCTGAAGGCTCTGTGCTTCACAATTTACTTATCTTCAAATCCTTCTTTTTGGTTGTTTCATTGTTTTATAAATGCCAAAGAGCTGTGTGTGTGTTGTGCTCTTTGTGTAGCCTGGTAGTTCTTGTCACGATTGTCTGCTTTTACCTATTAATACATTTGCATCTTCCATAATTTAAACTCTGATCAGGGTAAGCACCAGTTTGTGGCTAGGAGGGGAATAGGGTGCACACTGAGACCAAGTGATCCTGTGCATCACAGCAAGAACATCCTTCAGCTGGCGGGCTTTGCCTACACTTTCACACCCTTTGCCCTCCAAATCAGTAAAATCAGCTTTTGTTCTTGAGAATATCAGCTACAATGTGCAGTTTATTCTCCTCCATTTTTGTACTTAAAGATGCTATATGAGCGACCACGCACTGGTCTGAAAACTCTTTTGTGTCGCCATTGATTCGAGAGCTGTTCTGTTCTACCAGCTCCATGCAGATGCCCTGTTCTGTTTAGCTTGGCAGCTTTTTCTCTGTTTAAAATCAGTACTTAAAATTAATGGTTTCAGGCTTTGGGATTAACAGGGAAAATTCCAATTCAAAGCCTGTTGCTTGCAAATCTTTGTTGCATGTGACCTTGTTAAAAGTTGTCAAGAAAGGGCTGAGCATCTGAATATTACAGTGGTGAAAATGGGCTTTACTTTCCCTTTCCAAGTTTTCCTTTGTGCCAGAAAGTGATTTTACTTTAAATCCTCACTTTCATCTTGCAGTGGTTCTTGCTGCAGGAAGTATTTCAAGTGAATACCAGGTTTGTGTGCTTTACTATTGGGAAGAATAAAATGCTTGGAATCTCCCCTTTATTTAGTGCCAAGAAAGTATTTTTGCTTTTGGGGATGTCACAGTAATACAGGTTTTCTCCTAAGAAATCTGTGAAGCATCTTGGGTTTCTCCTTGGATTATACAGGGAAAAAATATCTGATTTAATACTGCAGTTATTGGCAAGGTGATGTGGTATAGACCTCTCAAAAGTCTCTCCATCACTCTAAAGGTTGCTCTGTGATACGTAGAAGGTTGTTTCTTATTTTCTTGCTGTTTTCATTGCGTAATATCCTTTTTTTGGTGTATTACACAATTTATCCTTGAATAGGAAGGGGAATATTTAGGCTTGCAGCTTAATTCTTTAAAAACAGTAGGTTCTGGAAATGTCCTGTGATTCCCATACATCACTTTTTCCTTGTGTCTCTCCAGGGGAGCTTGCTGATACCACCATTTTCGGGGTGAGCTAAACACATTTGCTGGAGTTTTTGTTTCCATAGCATTGTCAGAGGTTTAACGTTTTCCTATAGCACATGAATGGGAGTTTGTACGAGCCCCAGCGGCTGGAGTTTTATTTGGGAAGGTGGAACTTCTCCAAGTAAAACTTTGCAGTCTTGCGGTTTGTGTTTGTAGTCACTGGTTCTGTCAGCCCAGAGGTTTTGTGAGTGCTTAAACCCTTCTGGCTTCAGTCTGCAGAGAATCCCAAGCCTAAGATGTTCTTCCAGACCTTGGGATGTGCACATGAATATAACGTTAGGCAAACAACAAGTACAGGAGGAAGTAATCACCTGGTTTTGACAAGGGTCTGTATGGACAGGCCAAGGGGAATGGCTTTCAACTGCCAGAGAGGAGATTGAGCTGAGCTCTTGGGCAGAAGCTCTTCCCTGTGAGGGTGCTGAGGCGCTGGCACAGGGTGCCCAGAGAAGCTGTGGCTGC
>JANRGW010009228.1:0-52894 GCA_024733675.1 Psilopsiagon aymara | reverse complement strand
GAGCATTATGTGCAGCTTGAGGCTGGAGCAAAGTCCCAGAGGTGAAGGTTGTCTTAGTTTTGGGAGGAGAACACAGTAGCTACCTCTGGCTCTGCCTGTATGGCTGGTCATAAGACTCCTCCAAGTGAATAAGGCTTCAAAGCAGCAGTTGTCCTGCAGGCAGGTACTGCTGTACAGGATGTTTGCAGACCTCATCAGTCTTTTCCATCTCTTCAAAAGAGGTAAATATTGTTTTCACCTCAACCTTTCCTTTTGGTGCCTGCATTGGTCAGCAGTGTGGGGCTTTTGATAAGGTGCCTAGAAAGGCAGTGAGCAGTGTGGAGGGGAGCATCTCTATCTCCCAGCCTGAGAAGACTCCATCCAGGTGACTGGATCCCAAACTGAGTGATCAAGCTGAGTGCCCAGGGAGCTCAAACTCCCTGGTGTGCTTCAGGGTCCTGCTGCATTGCAGAGTATCCTTGCTCCCTGATTCTGTTTCTCCTTGCTCCCCGAGCAGCTGGAAATGCCAAATTCTGGCTTTATGGTCATCTTTTATTAGTTTAAGAAGACTTGCTCCCATTTTTTACAGTTAACAAAACTTTGTGAGATGGTTAAAGGCATTCTGAAATTGAAGGAGTTGATACACCAGGCCCTGAGGACTTTTTTTCCTCTTCTGTCAGTGGCATGATAATGATCTAATTCTGCTTATTTACAGTTTAAAGGGAAATAATGTATGCAGCCTTTAGTAGTTTCAAAGTAAGATAAATCATTTTAGGAACAATCTCTGTGTGACTAGAAATGACTTTTAAATCTTCTTATTGCAGTGTTTTTCATATTTAGTGAAATGAATGTATGGAAATACACTGGTTACACATTCTCCAGACAGCACTGGTGGTGCTTCCATGCTTTGCAGTTCAGACTCAGCATAGGGTCTTTAACCCAGGTAAAGGTTGCAATACTCCTCTTTTGTCTTGGTAAGGGAGATTTGGGAAACAAATGAGTCTCCAAGCACAGGGTCTGTCTGTAGGCAGTCAGCCTGTCCATGGGGACACAGGCAGCGCAGCCTGGCTGAAGCTCCTTGGCCTGTCACATTCCCACCAGGAGCTGCTGGACAAAGTGCCCTGGAGCCAAGGTGTGAGGTGCAATGCAGTGCCCATCCAAAGTGCTCATGGTGGCTTGGGGCCAGCTGGAATGGCCCTTGTCCTATCCTGGTCCTCCAAGGCACAGCCTGCATTCCTCCTCTGATCTAGTCCCCGAAACACAGCTCCCATGCATTAACCACTCACTGTTCTCAGGCAAAAGTAGGTCATGTTTCCTGCAAACCTGAAATCAGTCTGGAGTGCCCTGAGCTGATTTATGCATTCATATATATGGAAAAAAAAAAAAAAAAAAAAGTAGTTTGGCTGAATTCTGCTTTGAATTTTGGTGTTTCTTTCATCTTGGCATTCCTGGAAAATGAAAGCAAAGGGAAGTAATTGCTGAAGGCCGAGAGTCACTGGCTGTCCGTGGGCAGGGTGGTTTGGCACTGTGGTTCTGAGCTTGCTATGTGTTCTGCTTTTGTCCTGTGCTGGAGCTGCAGAGTGGGGAGGGGTACTGCAGCCATGAAGGCAGACATGGCAAGGGTGCTGCTGAGCTGTGATCACTGTCCCTCACACTGTGTGCCCAGACCCTCCTATGAGCTACCTCATTTGATTTGGTTTGTATGTTTGAAGTTAGAAAATTTGCAAGTATGTTCTTTGTGTCAGAGAATGAGCTAGTGAGTCAGAATAAAACAAGTCTGTTGTTGTTCATGTATTATTATTAATCATTAATGTTATATATCATTATTAATTACTGTTATTAATATAATAATATTAATCATGGATTTTAAAAGTTACACCTCTTTTAAACAAGATGAGTAGCACAGATTAAACAGGTAACTGCTCAGCAGCATCAGCAATAAACAGGGTAGCTGCCCAAATGAACTTAAAATACGGAGAGGAAAGAAACAGGAAAACAGTGAAGTGCAATAGCAACAAAGCTGTATCTAACACCCCTCTGTCATATTGCCGAGGAGCAGATGCTTAGTGCAGAAGATGCTTAGAGCACTTGCTTAGTACTAGCAAAGCAGATACCCAGAGATGTTTCTCTTGGTTCATGCTCCTGCAGACATGCTTCCAGCATTCTGGAGATTTAAGCATCCTGGTCTAAGGATTGCACCTCGTGTTTAATAGTTCTTGATGTAACTTTTTTCTCTGTGAATTGCTGTGCTTCTGGAGCCTGTGCCAGGCTCTGGGCTCTGCAGTGGTTGTGCTGGACTGCTGCTCTCCAGAGCGCTGCTCTGTGGAGGACTGCCTTGAAAATAACCAGGTTTGCTTTGATCCTGTCACCTGATAATTATGTGTGATGTCACATAATTACAGATCACTCCCCATTGACTTCTTCTGTGACACTCATACTTTCTTGGAGTGTTGGGATAGTTCTCAGATGGAAGAGGCTGGGTCTTGCATGGCCTCTGGAAGCTCTCTTTTTCTCCACCTCACTTCTCGTCCTACCTTGATCTGTGTTTGCTGTTGTGCTTTGAGTCTTTGCTGGGTATCAGCACTGATACATTTAACTCCTGGTTAGGGTCTGTGGTGAGAGCTAAGGATGCTGTAACCCAGCAACTTTCCCCAGTGCAGTTGTTTTCCCATATCAAACAGAAGTGAAGCCTTCCCTTGTGTGTTCTTCAGGCTCCAAAGGTGGCATTGGTGAGTGTGAGGCAATGCTGCAGTTGTCTAAAAGAAGCCTTGTTTTTACTGGAGGTTGTATTTAATTCAGCAGTCAAGCTTTGTCTATGAATTTCTTTTTCCTTCCCCAGTGGAGTTGCTCTCTGTGTAAGAAATGTCAGAATTTGCACATCACTGCACGTGCATCTCATTGTTTTTCTTTCTTTCTATCAGCAAATTTTATACTTTCTTCCTCTGTTTTCAGCCTGAGTGTGATAACTGGAAATGCAAAAGGTTTACTGTGCCTGCCTGGGGGTTTTGTTAGCTGGCAAGCCGATGCCCTTCTGGTCTCTGTTCTCACCTGCATTGGTCTACACTGGCAGAAAACTCTGTATTCTGCACCCATGTGACTAGTTGAGAACCTGTCTGCACCTTCTCGGAGGGCCATTTTTACACTGTAAATTGGGGGAGCAGGATCAATAATGTGTTTTTCCAAGCCCAAACACCACCTTTGCCTTTGCTGTCAGCCCAAACACCACCTTTGCCTATGATGCTGCTGGCTGGGGCTGCTTAGGGCAGCCTGCACAGCTTTGCAAACATCCTCCATGTCCCTGACACAGCTGCCATGGCCCTGCAGATCCCTGCAGCTTGGATGGGGCTTGCGGTGGTCTTGGGGCTTGCCAGTGGCACCACGAATGTCATCAGCCAATTGCAGCAGTTTAGTGCATCACTGTCAAAAGAGGTTTTGACCATAATCATAATTTTCTCATTGCTTATTCAGTTTCACATACACGTATTTCATATGGCAGTCTGTCTCCTTGTCTCCAATTTCCTGTGCTCAGCTCACAAAGCATGTTTTTTCTTAAAGAAAATAAGCAGTATCTGAAGAAGAGCTGAAATGTGGTTTTCATTTAGTATGCCGTAGAAACAATAGATTTAAAGATTTCCCTTTTTGTTTATTCTGTGTACTTACTTAATTGAATTCAAGGTTGATTTACTAGTTAGGGGCTACCATTAAAATAATTAATGCCTCTGTTCCGAGGAAAGTTCCTAAGGGCTGTGTTTTCCTCAAATAATTTGGAGGGCTTTCAGGAAGCTCAGCTGCAGAATAGAAGAGAGGCACTATTCTTAAATGAAATGCAGCAGGAATTAATACATTTGCTGATGCCTACAAATGTTCAGTTCCACTAAAAGCCTGTGCCATTGCTCATGCAAAGTAAACTGCATGGGAAAAAATCCGGATTACCTCTCCTTGCGGGTGGATAATTTTTTCCCTGTTGCATGCTGTGAGAGATGGAGGTACCTGGCTCCAGACAAGTCACACTGTGGCTGGTGGCATGGGCAGCTCTGGGCAGAAGGGCTGGGACTGACAGCTCGTGTTCTGTGCTGGCCTGGGGCTTGGGTGACCAGCAGCCTGTCATGGAGCTGTGCATCCAGAGCTCCCTACACTGCCAGTGTAAACAGCATACAACCTGTTTTGTGCTTTATTTGCATGTGTATTGTCCAGTGGTTGTCTGCTCTGCAGAACTGAAAGATGTCTGCATTTTCATATTCCTTTATCCTTACCACCTTAAAAATAGTCTGGTGATTGACGAGAGCTGGTTTTGTTTGCAGGTATAACACCTTGCCAAGCCGAAGAACGCTAAAAAATTCCAGATTAGTGAGTAAAAAAGATGATGTTCATGTCTGCATCATGTGTTTACGGGCCATAATGAATTACCAGGTATTTCCCTTTTTGTTCTTTTGGATCACATAACTGTTTTGTTGTTGGGAGGGGTGAGGAAAAGATTAGTGGCTGGTTGTTGAAAAAAAACTAATGCAAAAGTTTAAATTCCTACTCATTCTTAGGCAGTGTGTCTAGGAAGCAATATAACACAGTCCTTGTGTACCCATGCAGATGATTTAGTATAGGTTATAGACAAGAGCATGTGCATGCTGGGCCAATTCCTGTTTGCAGTGATGTGTGCAGTTTGCGCTAACCGATCAGATGTGCAGCTACACGACTGAAGTTACAATTTATTTCAGCATTTAGTACTGACACTTAGGAAATGCGCTGATTTTTCACAAGAGCTATACACTGATGGAAGGTCTAAGCTTTTACTTTTATGACATTTTTATGGCAAGGCAATTGCAGTAACTGCAAATCAAAGAATAAAGCAGACCAAAGCTAATCTTATTTTGATGAGGGTTTTTTTCTCTTTAGAGGGATGCTGTGATCATATGGCATGCCCAGGTAGCTTCAGAGACTTGGGATTTTTTGCTCGAACAGTAGTAGCTAAAAGTATGTGCTTCAAAGAAAGCCTGTGGTGAACACTTTTATTATGAATTGTACAGTCATGCAAGGTATTTGTAACACTGCTGTGTACGGGAACTCTGCCCTTGGGGATACCAGCTCCCTGGGATTTACAGGGTACCTTACCTCTGATGGGAAGGATGCCAACAATGGTCTTGTGCTAATAACCAATACGGTATTTAACAAAGGAATTCTTTTTTTCATTTTTTTAAGAGCAGAGCCAGCAGTACTTGTGCAAAAGCTGCATGATGCAGTTGCTGTGTGGCAGCATGCGTCCTGGAAGATAAGAGATTCTGGCCACTGAATTGCAAAATCCTCTTTAGAGAGTAAATGATATAGTTTGCTGTCAGAATTTTAAAGAAGTTGGAGAAGAGGAAAGGAGAAGCAGAGGGGCTGATAGCAGCTCTGGGACCCCTTTTAGTTGGCTGACATGGCTAAACCAAGTACTTTTGACACTGGCAGAGCAGTTGTTGGGCATGGTGGTATATGGAAATGTTCTGGCTGACTTAGTAAACTCTACAACATTTTGTTTGGTTTACAGTGCTGTGATAGACTGCCTCCAGATCTGGTCAGAGATATGTAATTTGTTGGATTTTAAAAGTAATAATTTGAGTCTCAAAACTGAAATAGTATTTTCCCCTTCTCTTTTCAGTATGGATTCAATATGGTCATGTCGCATCCGCATGCCGTTAATGAAATTGCACTAAGTTTGAACAACAAGAATCCCAGGTAGGCTGCATTTGCTTTTAGAGAGTTTAAGAAGTAGGTAAGTAAAGAGTACCTGAAAGGGTTTTGCAGGGGTATGTTTGTGCATAAACCCATACTAAAAATCAGACTTCATTCTAAATTGGCTTAAATCTGTGTAATTGTGCAAATAAACGAGCAGATGCCATCTAGTTTGTCAGTCTGAGAGAGCTAGGCTTGTTCAGCTTGGAGAAGAGAAGGCTCCAGGGAGACCTTAGAGCAGCTTCCAGTGCCTAAAGGGGCCAACGGGAAAGCTGGAGAGGGGCTTCTAACAAAGGCATGTAGGGAAAGGACAAGGAAGAATGCCTTTAAAATGACAGAAAGAAGATGAGATGCTGGCAAAGGCTGCCCAGAGAAGCTGTCACTGTGCCATCGCTGGAAGCGTTCAAGGCCAGGTTGAACAGGACTTTGAGCGATCTGGTTTAGTGGAAGGTGTTCCTGCCCATGGCAGGGGGTTTGGATGATCTTTAAGGTCCCATTGAACCCAAACCTTTCTATGGTTCTATGGCTCAGGTGAAAGTTCGGTGCTTAAGCGTTCCAGCAGTATTGCAGTGCAATGAAGACCCTATTGATAATGAGCAGCTTATCATGGTATTTTCCTGAAGAGAGGAAAATCTTTACAGAGTTTGTCTGGAAGTTCCTTAGGTTTGAATTTTTTTGTGAGGGGGCTTCATTCCTGTTCTGTGTTGGGTTGCTGTTCAGCCACAGCAGTGACATTGTAATTGTGCAGGGGAAATGATGGCTGCAAAGCTGTGTCCCCTCTTTTCCCCCACACACCTGTGACTCTGGCAGCCACTTCCAGCAAAGCCTGGAGCCAAGAACCTCTTGCATGTCTAATGAAACCAAATCTGACATACTGATATTTGCAAGAAAAGGTAAAACTAGATGAAACAAAACTAAAGAGCACTATATATATGTGTGTGTATATATATATCCTTTGCATAGGTTGTCCGCTTGTCTTTCACTGCTTGAAATTTTGTCCTGATGGAAGTAGATACTTCCTTCCTTTCTTTCATTTAGCCTAAGTCAGCAAGCCTAGAAGCCTAGGCACAGGATAAATGGGAAGGATATAGGAAGTTTATTATTTTTATCATTTTTGGTGTCCTGTGCCTGAAAATTGGGTGATCAAGAGAGCCTGAGTTTTCATTTTTCAAAGAAGTGGGTTAAATAAATTTCTGTTTATAAAAGAAAAATTGCTTTCAAATCTGGCTAAAATAATCTGAAGACAAAACTTAATGTTAGTGCTGTTCCAAACTGATTTCTTTTTTGTTTTAGCCCCATCATAATTCTTGAAGAAACCTGAGGTTCAATTGCTTAGGGTTGATTGGGATATGCAAAAAGGGAAGCAGCAGCTCTGAGGGATGCTGCAGAACTGATCCCATTCCCAGACCATGCATGCTGCAAGCTGAGTGCTGCAGGATTTGGCAGGCCAGGTGAATGATGACTGTAGGGACTCCCTCTTCTCTGGTTATGGCCATATGGATGCCACAGACACAGCTGTACCTGTCCGCTCCCTGTCTCCACCCCAGATGTGTGGGCAGCTGATGGGTGGGTGCTCTGGGCAGCACCAGAGACCTGGGCATCCCCTGAGTGCTCTGCCCACAGAGATCACCCTCTCCTCTCTCCACAACACAGCTCCTAGCCTACCATTGAAGGGGTAAGATCTGTAGTAAGAGCTCCTTGATGCTATCTGAAAGAGCTTGGGTTTTCTTCTTGTGGCAGGAAAAAAAGTGGATGAGTAAGAATTGAAAACTATACATTTAAAATTTCCTAGGAAAATGAACATTTTATCTGGTTTCCAAAGATAACCTTGACACTTTGAGAGCCAAAAGGTATTTCTTTTTCTGTAACATCTGGTTTGAGTCAGTGCTTTAGCATGAGACTAATTTCATGTGTCTGCATGATTTTCCTACCTGCTCAAAGCTCATCTGGCCATAAAGTCCGGTTGGTGCTTTTGCCTTACGTGAACCCTGTAAGAAAATACTGGGGAAGGTTTATATTAGGGTTACACTGAGTCTGCTGCATGCTTTTCTCTCAGTACTCCATTGTCTTCCCTCATTAATATGCCTGTGTTGTCTTCCCTCATTAATAATGCTGCAGTCAATGAGTTGCCCAGATTTCTCATTCAAGAGGGGAAAGACATGCTAAGGCATCCTTATATTTACTGCTGTGAACCATGTCTTTTTTTTTTTTTCCCAATGGCTATCAATAATACGAATTATAGAAAATAATTCAGATTTGTATCAGGAGAAATACAGATTTGAATTATAGGCACATTCATTAAAAACTGGGCTTAGTGAAACGGACTGTGTTGCCGTGAAGACTAATGGCTGATGTGTGGTGGTCCTGGCTTGTGTAAAACTGCCTTCTATTTGGGTTTGTGCAGGCAAACTCTCTGGGAGAACAAGCTATCAAAGGCTGATGTTGTCTGCCTTTACCAGAGTTATGCAACTGCCTTTGGTTTGCTTGAATTTCCACAAATGCAGTTTGTGATATAAAGTTTTGCATGTTTTTAGTAGCATTAAACTGGGACAAAGCTGCATGATCCTGGGAGAGTCAAAGTGCCCTGGATGATGCATCTTGCAGGTTTACTAGGTTTTGGAGATTTAAAAATACACAGGACGTAAATCGCGTCTGCCTATGTCTCCACATTCATTTCCAGAAGGTAGAAAGAGGGTGGTTCAGCATGTGGTGGTCATTGATGGTTACTGTTTTGTTTCTTCACAGAACAAAGGCCCTTGTCTTAGAACTTCTAGCAGCTGTTTGCCTTGTCAGAGGAGGACATGAAATCATTTTATCTGCGTTTGATAACTTCAAGGAGGTACTTTATTCTGCTTCATTAGAATTTGGTGTGTGTGGTGATAGTCCTCTTACTATTGGCTATGGTTTTCTCATTCAGCTAGATATCCTAGAGTAAGGATTTTCCAATACCGTAGATTTTCCTTAAGTCACTTTGATCTGCAAAGAAGTAGACAGTGGAGTCAATGCCATCATTTTGTTCATGTTTGGGTGTAAGAGCCATAGTCCCAACAACGTGAATCCAGACTGTGAATTGCTCCCTTTACATTTTGGTCAGTCAAGCTGTGTTTCTGAAGTGAAAAACTGATGGAGGTCTTGAGAGTTTTACTCCAGTTCTTCTGCCCCTGAAGCAACCAGGAATGCTGTATAAGGTCTCCCACTTTAAGAGGTGTTTACACAAGCTCTTGAAACCCAAACCTCCTGGTTTTACTATCAGTAGGAATTTTATTTGTAAACAAACTGCAAAATCAAGTCTCTCTGATGGAACACTGCCTGCTGAAATCAATACAGGTGTTCCAGTTGGCTCAAGTGGGACAAAAAGGTGTCATTCATAGGTGTATATGTTCAAGTGTATCATGTGTGTGCATACAGTAGTTTTTGGGATTTGAGAACGTTGTATGAAGGTTCAGAAGCACTAGTGGGGGAATTGAGTCCTAGAAAGCTGCTGTTATAGTTTATTTTGGATATTGGTTATATGTGTGGATTTATTATCAAAGGAAAAAAATGGATCTAGACTTTCCAGCTCAAAAATTGTTAAGACTTGATGAGTCCTGACTGGACTATGTATAAACATGTAGCATGTTTTCCCTTAATGCAGCATTCCTCTAAGTGAGTTAATGCAGATGGTCAACAAGCCAAGTTGTTATTCTTTTTGCTTTTTTTTGTTTGGGGAATTATTTCTGGTTGGGAGATACCAATCTTTGATTTACATTCCCTGTAAATAATTGCATGTTGTAGACAATTAGCTGTATTTCTGAGGTGCTCATCATTATACAGATCCAGAGCAAAAGGTCTGAAGTAATCTCCAATGCAGGCATGTTGTAGAAACTTGCTTTGCAAGCCTAGACCTGTCCTAGCTGTGTTGTGTGTGCAGAGCTACTGAAGGAGAGAGGTAAATAGGAATGGCACAGCTGCTTGTGAGGCTTCCCCAGCTGTGAAGTGGAAGTCAAGCTGGAAGTGTTTGTTGTGTGACCATGGACAAAGCTTTGCTTCTGGGATACACCAGTGGGAGGGATGGTAAGAACATGGAAATAAGACATTCTCCTTCCAGTTGGGGAAAGGTCTTCAGTCCTTTAGTGCAGCACAGAACTGGAACTTGTAGTTTGGTTCTTTAATTTATTCATCTGTAGCCTTGGGCAAGATGCCAGTATCTTTGTCTTTGCACCTTTCTCAAATGAAGGAATCCGGGAAGCAAATGTAGATGATGTTGTTAAGAAGAACAATTGGGTAATACCAGAGAAGTGCTTTAAATGGGGAAAGTGCTGTGAATATGCAAGGTACAATGTTGTAATTCCAGTCTTAAATTCTTCTGGCAATATACTATAGAAGAAATACAACTCATCAGGGAGGAGGTGTGAGGGATTACTGATAAGTTGGGCAAAACACCTCTGGTTGGGGTGGTCTGTAAACCTCGTTTTAAACTGGCCCTTCACATATCACAGGGAAGGATGTGTACAGTCCCATTTACTTTCCTACCTTCCTGACATCTTTAATCAATTTTTCGCTCTGTCATCTCTTTTTTCTCCTGCTGACATTCAAAAATTCCTTTGTAAGACATTCAGTTTATCTACCATTATTTACTTACTACATTCCTGTTTGTGCTTGATCAAGTTGTTTGCTATAGTGGAACTGTTGGATGTTGCCAGTGAAGCGAGTGTGCAAGAAGGGGATTTCACTTTTCTCAATTCTGCATTTAGCTGTTCTTTTTATCTAATTACGCTGTTTGTTTCTTGTTCTGTGCTGTTGTTTTCCAGTTTCCTCCCAGGTAAGTTTACAGTAATGGTTTCAAGTTTCCATGTTTATAACTCATTCAACTGGTACATTGAGAATCTCTGAGTTGCTGACATATAAAGTACTCAGGGTTAGATTTCTAGCAGTGAACTTCCAATTTAAATTGTTGTAAGCTCAAGAATATTCTTGTGGCTTCTGTAACTATGCATTGCAGGGCTGCATAACTTTTCTGTGGTCTTTCATCAGGCACTGTGTGAGTATTTAGGACGGATCAGACTTGTCGAACTAGATCTGTGCCACTCTATCTCCTTGCCGTAAAATAACTTCAAAAGAAACCTGAACTCCTGCCTTACGCTTACCCTGTAATAAAGTCAGTAGGGAAAACAGGATATTTTGGACCAAATTCTGCTCTCATTTACATTAGGTTGAACATCAAATATTTCATCAAGCTTTGAGCTTTGCTCTGATGTAAATGAGAACAGAATTTGGTTCTCAGGGTCTGACTGAACTGGAAAACCACAGTTGATATGAATCTTGTCAAGAATTCTTTATGAAAATGACTTTTCATTTGAAAATGTTTTTGCAGGCTAGTTTTGTTCTGGCTGGGCTCAGGGTGTTTAAATGGAGGACTGTTTGTTTTGTTAAGCTGTCTCTTGAAAATTGTTCTTGTGCAGTTCCTTCATCACCTGCAATCACTGATTATTGTGCTTGGGTTGTTTCTCTTTGCCAAGGACTTGGCTCTGCACATTACAGATGTAGCTCAGTGCTCACTTTTCAGTACAGGGTTAAGATCATGTTGTACAGGTCATTTCTGAAAACAGAGACGTGAGGCTATTTGGAAGCCACCAAGAAGGTACAACAAACAAGAAGCTTGAGATGGAACTGAATAAAGCTGAATTCAACAGGGAAAAAGAATACAGAACCATTGTTACTGACAAGGAATGGAGGCCAGGGGAGGGAAGGAGCTTCACATAGTCACACTGGTGACAGGAAAAGTGGGACCCGTGTTTCAGGCCAGTGAGTGGCAGAGCTGTTGAATGCATTTTTTTATTAATTTTGCCAAAAGGCAGGAAGCAGTTACAATGAAATCTATGTCTGTTCTACAGAATGAATCAGGAGTTTTAAGGGACATACCAGTATTATATTCTCATCCATCTTTGTATTTTGTTTTGTAATGCTGAAGGAGTTTGCATGTGGAGTACAAGCAGAGGATGGTTTAGCTCATTCTTTCCTACTGCACACGTCTGCGTTCTGCTCCTCGGTTTGGAAATACTTGGCATTAACTGAACAGCAGCTTCCAGCTCCATGAGAGAGAGATGTCTCAAATGTACTCACACCTTCTGGGTTTGGTTGTTCCTTGCAGACTAGAGCTGACGTTGGTTGAATCATGCTCAGTTTCCAGCCTGAATTCAGCTCTATCCATTTTCAGGAAGTCTGGATCTGTGCTATTTGGGAAAGAAAGTTCAAATGAAACTGCAAAGACCCTGACACTATTTGTCGCTGAACAAGGTGGATTTTTACGTTATCCCATGTTTCTCTTTTGAAGATGTTACTTTCATAACTCTCAACGTTTTTGAAGTCTACGTGCTTCTTAGCCTCTGTGTGACAATAAACCTCAGCTGCTCAGCTAAGTTTGTACTTGTGGGACGGTCAGGTCTTGCTTGTGAGGAGCTTGATTAGCCAGGAAACCAGTAGAAGTTTTGGGTTACCTGCAGCTGTTCTGGGTGTCATCAGGTCTCAAACAGCTTCTGAGCTGTCCCAAAGTGTTGGGGTGGTGCTGGAGGCAGTTGCTCAGCCCCATTGGCAGGAGCAGGACTTTGCCTTTTACTACTGCAGGTGGCTTTGAGTGTACTCGAGCTGCCTGCACTCTGCACTTGGAAAACTTCCTTTTTCAGACTGATGCTCTACTGAATTCTGCTGTATATATTGCAAATAGTTGAAGTTACTGTGCCACAGGTAACTCATAACTTGCAGATGTTTGCTGTTACCTTAACTTTTTGACACTTTGTGGCCTGCTGTTGGTTCTCTTTGTAGCCACCTCTTATTCCCAGCACCTTGCACTAAAGGCAAACACTACTTGAATGGGGTATTGCAGCCTTGACTGGGTGAGCTCCTCAGCATGGCCACGACCCCTGCCTTTACCCACTTGCCAGCAGGCTTCCTCCTGCTTGTTTCCATGGATTTGTGAGAACTGGCTACGTGTTTTTATCCAAGTTGCCTCAGATTTGTGTTGCAGGACGAGCAAATGCACTTCAGAATGCCAGGGGAAAAAAGGAGAGCAGAGTTAGCTGCAAGACAGCTTTAGAGGAGCTCCAAGGTTCGCAGACCAGATGATAAGAGCTTGTGTCCCACTTAAATTGAAGCAGGCTGAGAGCACTGTTGAAAAATAGGATGTATTTTCCTAATGCTTATTCAGAGTAGTTAATTCATTTTAATAGTGTGATTGGATGTGTGGGAATACAGAGAAGTAAGCTGGTCTTTTACTGCCAAGAATAAACCTTTGTTTTACCATTATTTCACTGCTTACTCCCCTTACTGTTTCTTGGAAACGCTGTTTGGAATTTGCAAAGGTGAGCTGTGCTGGAGCTTAGGCATGATTGTGTCCTGGTGAATCTGCCTGTGACCATCAGAAATGGTGGGATACAGCATGGTGCGAGTGTGTGGTTTCTCACACTTGCTTCTGCTCTCTTCACATAGACATGGCATGGAGACAGTGCTACTTAAACCATGGCATAACCATGAGGTGATAACTTGCTCAGGACACAGAATGAGCATTGTTCAAAGGTGCCCTTGGTGTCTGTTTACTGACATATTGCAATAATCAAACTGCTTTTGTTTGTGGCTGCCTTATCAAGGAAGGATGTTTTTGTGTTGATGAGATTCTGCAGATTAAGAAGATCTTTTAATCACCACTGCCATGGACTGGATGCTTCTAATATGTAACTTGTATGCCAAGAGCAAAATGCTCAGGAAATGTTTTACTGAAATTGATATTGGTTGGAAGATAAAAAAGATTTTACAGAGCTGACAAAAAGAATATGAGGATAACCAAACCTGCTATTCTTGTGTCAAAATTTCTGTGGTGAGATGAAGAAGTCTTCCGCAGGCTGAAAACTCAGGTACTTCCCATCCGAGAACACAGCTATAATTCCAGTCAGCTGAACCCTGCCAGGTCTTGGTCCAGGAAACAATGTGTGGGAAAATTCATCTTTCTACCTGGCTGGCATTTAGAATTGGGGGAAAATACATTTTAAATGTGGCAAACTGCTGAACGGGGAAATTTCAGCACACTGCAGATGTGTGTGGCTTGACTTCATCAGTGGGATAATGAATGGCTCATTACTGGCTGTCCCCATCTGCAAGGAAGGGGAGGAATCCCTGTAGGCTGGTGTCTCCTGCGGCACAGAAATCATGTGGCAGGTTATGAAATCAGGTGAGAACATCCAGAAATAGAAGTAATGCAAAGGTTTTATTTCAACAGAATTAAGGCTTGCTGAGGCTATGAGTGGTTTCTGGCTCACTTATTGGCCTTGCTTCAAAATTGAAATTTTTTGTGGCATTTCTTGTTAGCTGTTTTATTTACATAATTTACATGGTTTTCATTTCCTGGAAGCATAGCAGCCAATAAACAAATAGCTTCAATAGGTTTACAGATATGTTGAAAAAATTATAACCCAACAGCACTAATGCTATTGCATAATGAAAACAGTTACAAAGAAGTTTGGTTTGTTTTGCAAATATTAATTTCCTCAGCTTTAGTTAAGATCTGAAAATGACAGTTTCTGAATGTACGTCACAGCACTCTGGGCTAACATTTAAAGGAGGACAATCTTAGATGCTTAGGCAGCTTTTTGTTAATCTCCATTTTAAATATAGCAGAGTTTACTTTCATAACAACTCAATATTTCTGGGAAAAGACCAGAGGACTCTTCCACTTCCTTTTTTTTTTTTTTTTTTCCTCTTAATAAGCACAATAGTAGTTTTAAAATGAATCCAAACTGAGGAGGCAAAAGAATTGACTGGGATCTGTAGTGAGACAGAAAGCCAGTCAGAAATAATCCTGGCTGTCTGCAGCAATCACTTCCTTACTTTGGCTCTCACCCAGTAAAGCAGTTAAATTGCTTATTATGCAAGCATATACCAGAATAATTGAGTTCAGTAAGGTGAGTGTAAGTGCTTTTTTTGCTCCAAGACCAAAAAAAATGCCAAAAAATACATTGGAATTCAGGTAATCAAAAAATTTTTGGGACTCTCATTAGCTGGTGGTTGTTCCAGCATCTGAACTTCCCTAGATGCTGGAGAGAGAAGAGCTGATCTAACTTGTGGCAGACCAGGGAATGAGAAAGGAGCTGGATCTGGCACGTTGGTGCTCCCTCTTGTTTTTAACATTACTTTAATTGACTTACATGTTTGCAGCTCTAAAATATCTGACAGGTGAAAAGAATTTTGATCCCGTCACACATCACTCAGTTGTGACTATTAATGCTGAGCTTACAGAGACCATCTGTAAGCCAGTTCAGAGGGTTCATCTGAATTGCTGGGCAGCACCCTGAAGGTGGGGGCATGGCAAATGAACCTCATTGTTTACCTCTATTTTCACTCCGGCAAAATGAGACAATATTGTTCAGCCCCTGATTTTCACAATGCTTAATTCAGAGTCAGATTTATTTTATTTGAATGATGAATGGCAGCACTGAAAACAGCAGTTCTGAATTATTCTTACCAGCCATTATAATAGCTCAGTACTAGAAGAAACTTTTGTAAGTGCTGGATAATGTAAATGCATTTGTTATCTTTTGCACTGCAGTATTTTGAGAATGTCTTAACCCTGCTGGTATAGAAGTAAAGGGTATTTTAACCTAGTAAGTATTAAATAACTGTTTACTTAACCAGTAGCTTACGGGAAAACTCATTGTTTGTTCTTCAGCAAACTGCAAAAATGTCAGCATGGTCAAACAAAGTGTTCCTGTAGAGTGCTGCTTGCTGGTGGTGGGATCTGCTGATCACAGTGGGCTGTTGTGGGGGAGAGAAAGACAGCATTGTCCTGTGGGACAAAGGACCACAGACAGGAGAAAAGGTTCACAAAGGGTCCCATGAATATTTTTCAGTTGCGTATACATCAGACTGTTTATAACATCACATCCAGTATATGCTGTGTTCATCTACACAGTGCGTATTTGCTATGAAATTGTGCTGGCACTTCTTGCTGTTACAGAACTCAAAAGTTATTGAAGGAGGAGAGACCAGCTTAAAACAACCTTTGAGCAACACATAGTTAGATAGTCATTTTAACATCTGCACTGACAGAAAATGTCCTGTGTAGTAAAGCCTTTCCTAAGGTCTAGGTATTTTAAGTATGGCTCATCAGGGAATTGTTTTCCCTGCCTTGAGGTCACTGTTAGCTGCCTTTGCCATGCCCAGACCCTGTTCACCTCAAGAGTAAATACAACCAAAATGATTTAATTTTCTGTATGGAGTTCAGGAACCCCAGATATTACCTGCTTCCTGGCACAGGGCATTTTGTTTCTATGAACATATGCTACTAGCTCAGAGCTACCATTCTCTGCCCCTGCTTTGCTGACAGATTGGCACTTGCCTCGAGGCAGTTGCAGTAAGTAGTTGCTGTGTGTGGATGGGGCACTGTGTCTCAAGCTTAGTAGCATCAGTCCTCCAGATGTGGAGAATAGAGCAGTCTGGCAGCTGCATCTCATTATGTGCATTCTGTACTGTTGGCCAGCAAGCCGCAGCTCCAAAGCCTTAAGTACTGCTGATGTTTGCTGCCATCTCCGTCTTGAGCGTGCTGTATTTGCCTGTGGTAAGAATTAGTTAGGAGCTGCATTCTCCAGCCAGATGAGGTGGTGATTCGTGTTGTTAGTGAGCTGTCTGAGGTATGAGGACAATGGATGTGCTTTAGTCAGCCTGCATTTTCACTTTCTGCTTGACACTGCACATGAAAACAACTTAAGTTTTTCCAAAATGCCCTCGTTATCTTTTGCTGTCTGTCCATGTTGCCTTTTTGGAGCATCTTTCAGTAATACAGCCATGTGAGCAGGAGCAATACAAGGATTGTCGTAGTTGAACTTTGCTTTTGGGTGGTCTGGATGTCAGCTGTATGACCTGAGCTGTATGCCAGGTGGATATGGATATAATTGTCACTAAATTTTTCATAATGGTTCCTTTTACCTTCTTATAGGATTGTATTTTACCTTCATAATAGATCTGTGATGGGTTTACTTCGTTAGCACCCAAAGCCTTTCCAGAGAAAGGACCCTTTGTGGGTGGTTTTCCATAAAGCCACATTGTTCTTCTAGAATGATGTGGGCTTAATGCAACCTAAAAAGTTTTTTTTCACAGTGTAAGTAGAGACAGAAGTTTTTTTTATAGCTGTGGTAACCCATTTAATCTTCCTTCTTCACCAAATAATGCTAATAAAAGAAAGATCAGCCTTTCTTAGTCCCAGCCATGCTTTCAAATGACAGACCCTGGAAATTAATTCAAATATAAAAGGCAACATATGGTTTTATGTGGTGGGATTTGATTTCAGCGTTCGTCTTGGATTTTGGCCAGTTTTCGGGCTGTAGGCTTCATCTATAGTTTCACTCTCTTTAATCTTCCAGGATAAATTATATCATTTCATGAAAGGCAGTTCGTTGTCTCTGGAAATGCACATGTTCCCAGCACTGACTCATCTGATGATAGCGTGAAATAGCTGCAAGTAGCCACTGAAAGCCGCAGGTTGCTGTTGCTTTTCCTCTTGGTATCAGCTGCTGTATTCCGGCTATCCAGGGCTTCTTGCATTCCTGGATCAGCAGTTCTCTGCTGGGGCTGTATCACTTCAGGCTGCCCTCTGATTTAACTAGTCAGCCATAAATGGCTTGTAGTTGTTCCTGTCAGCTTTCCTCATCCGTGTGGAATGGTTTACATTAGATTTCCCAGAAATCAGTCCTTCTGGCTTGTATTGTTGAATGACTGTGTGCACCATTATTATGTTTCTTTCCAGAATACATGATTTTGTTCAAATCATTTTCTCTGAAATGGGTACAAGAGAGATGCTGTTGTTTAGAGCTCAAAGTTGAGATGAACCTACTTTATTCTTTAGTGATGTTGATTTTTTACTGTTTTGTGGGGAGGGGAGAGTATGGAGAGTGCTGGTAGAACTTGCAGTTGGTCTAACTGAAATACCATCCCATTTACTATAGTAGGAAAAAAGTGGCCTGGGATGATAATGTGAGGATAAGTGCACCTAAGCAGCCCTTGGTGCAAGAGGAGATGGTTGCTGGGGTGTGCTTTGAGCGAGGGCTGGATCAGCCCAGCATATGCCTCCAAAATCAAATTATATCAGTAGGCAGCTGCTGCCTTTGATCTTTACAGTGCCAGTAGGTTCCTGAAACACAGCCAGATTCTAGTTTTCTTTGGCTCTTGCTGACAGAGGCTGGTCTTTTCTCAGAGTTTCGTCTCTTTCCCTCCTGAAGGGTGTGTTGCTCCTGCATGGAAGCATGTGTGTCCTGGCAAGAACATATGCCGCCGCAGAGCTGTATGCAGCTGTATGCCTCAGGCTGTACCTTGCCAGGATCACTTTTGGTGGGCCCTGGGTAAGAAGATGCCTGGTAGGGCATCCGTGGTGCGAGTAGGTCACATTGCTGCATGTTCAATGAACTTGAGTTTCTTCAAGACAAATTGATTACCGGGGTCATGAATGCAAAGAGCAGGGGAAGACAGATGGGATGCCAGCAGGCACTGGTGGTGTCTGGTGTGGAGATGCTCTGGATGAGCTAAGTGAGTTCATCCCACTGCATGCTTTTAACCCTCATGCTTGTGAAACCAGGATAGTCATGCCAAAATGCTCACTATGATCTCCCTGTTTTCCCAGGGGTGCTCCTGGCCACTTTGGATTTGAGTTTGGACATTTGGTAGCTTTGCAGAGCCTAAGACTCTTTATCACTGGTGCCAGCTCTTAAGCCACCTGCTGAAAAGCACAGCACACTGGAAGGCTGGGGCAAGGGCTGGCTGGATTGCTCTCAGTTTCTGCTGAAGTTGCTCCATCAGCAGTCTGCATGCAGTGTTTGGGCTTTGATCTCCCTGCAAGGTGATTCCTGACACTGCAGGGAGGTTTCGCTAGCATTAAAGAAGAAAAGCTCAAGATTAAACTGAAAATTTACAGCCTGAAGCTGAGTTGCAGTGGCTCTCCCAACTCCCCTGTCCTTTCCATGTCCCAGGGCCCCAGTCTGTTAGGCAGAGAGACAGGTCGTGCATGCTTCACCCCTTGCACAACTGCAGGCTAGATAGTACGAAAGAGACTTGCTCCATCTAAGAGTGGGTCTATCTTGGCTCCATTTTACTCTTAACTTAGACCTTAATGTGTGTTTTATGAGCCATGTGGAACAGCCCCTGTAAAGGTGTTTAATCTTTCAAAACCACTTTCATGGTGTAGACTGCAGAGAGAGCTGAGTCCTTTGCATTTAAGATCATGATAATTTGCTTGACCAGCAAGTGTAATCTTTTTCTCATGAGGGTGCATGCTTTGTTATTTGTGTTTATTGTACATTGTGTGTCTTTAAGGTTGAGGTGGACACATTTAAACACAGCTTCAGCACCTTCCTAGCAGGAGCTATGTAAGTAGGGGTTGCAGAGCCCACACAGAGCCCATTAGTTGCAACTTGTGGGATTGTGGCCATGAATATTGATGGTAATGTTATCAAATAGCTCATCATAACCAGTGTCCCTGTCCTCTCGCGGAGATCCAGTGCCAGAATTCCCATTGACGTCAGGTACCGACCACAAATATCTGAGTAATAACACAGTTGTGGCAATTTTGCTTAGGAACGACAGAAGTTGTATCACATACACCACAAGTATGTTTTATTCAGTTGTAACAGCAGAAGCGTGGCAAGAGGTCACCCAGCAAGCCATTTCTTGCAGTACTTTGCTAATCTTGTGATTAGCTCAGTTTGGGTGCTGCTAAACTCTCTGTGACTTCAGTGAGGTCTGCTCGGTGCCTTAAGCTTTATGAACTATAGGATAGATATAGTTACAAAGAGGAAGGTGATACAGGAATAGTAATAATAATGCATACTCTGTAAAGTTTTGGGAGTATGTAGAAACCCTAGTTGGGGATTTGTTTTCCCTGTGGAGGGCCCAAGCATAGAAATATGTACAAAGAACTGGTACCTGCCGCAGAGAGGACAGCTTCTAATGAAGCAGCAGCCAGTGCTCTGTCTTACCCTTAATGACCATCCATTGGCTAATATCATATAACAACTGGGCCATGATCTGGTTAAGGAAAACAGCAGCTGATCTCTAGAGGGGTGTGCTGCTCAGCGGCCAGTCAACCCTAACCAGACGGCCTGGGTTGGAGGTCTCACTGCTGTGTCCCCTGCTTCTGGTCAGTATCTCCTGGTACTCCTGGGATGTTTGAGTGAAATTTGGTTGAGAAAGGAAGGAGCCTCTTAGGCTCACCGAAGGTTTTGTTCCTCAGTAGAAGGGAAGTCTCAGTTCTCCACGACTCTTTTTCAGGACCTTTAAGAGCAGAATGGCTTCTTTCAGAGCTCCTTCTGTCCCTCTAAGCAGCCAGCATCTAAGGAGGGTGAAGCTGGGAGGAGCATTGGACACTCTTAGTGCATACATGTGCCTACCCAGGCAGTTACCACTTTGTTCACAAGAGTATGTCTGTGCTGTTCCTGAGTTCACTGCTCAGTTTGACAGGAAAATCCAGCAGGTGAGACAAGTCAACTCATGGTGCAGGGTATGAGGAAGTTCTCAGTGAATTTGGGAATACGTGGAACACTTTGCATTTCTCCCATCGTGCTCCATCTGACCATGCTGTGGCAGCTGTGCATGGGGCAGCTCCCTGCACTGGCTCCTAGACCTACAGCTTAAGTGTCTGTAGTAGTCCATTTGTGTTGGGGACAGAAAAAATATCCCAAATGATGCACCACAGAGGGAGGAGTTGCAGTTGCTAAGTAGAAAGAATGGGTGCACTTCCTGGTGCTCATCTCTGCTCCCTTCTGCTTTCTGACTTACTTAATATCTTGTGATTTTGGTGTAGATTACTCTAGGTCATTTGTATGCTGAGAAAAGTAGGACTGAACCAGAGAAGCTATTGGAAAGTAGTAAGATTTAACAATATGCTGCTTTATCTTAGATCTTATTCTCCCTCAAATTGCTTGTGTTTTCTGCCAACACCCCTATATTACAGCTCTGTAATTCTGACTAGCTGATAGTTAAGCTGATGTATTTCACTCCCTGTGTAGCTGGCGAAAATTTTCTGGTTTTCCTCCCAGTAATTTTGTCATCTTCTTAAATTATATTACAGTGGAAAGCCAGTTCTGAAGTGTGAGAGAGGCTAAGTCTCCCTGTGACGTAGCCTAGTGCAGCTCTGTTGCTTATGTTTGTACCATCAGTGAGTATAATCAGATTTCGTAGGGAAAAAGAGATACAAAGGTTTATAATTGTACCTGACCTGTTAGACAGATTTTGAGCAAGGAGATAGTGTTTGCTTTTTAAATGTTTTCCATGCTCTCTCTTGCAAGCTGTGGTTTAACAGCACACTTGGTGATTCTTTTGTAGGTGTGTGGAGAGAAACAGCGCTTTGAGAAGCTGATGGAGCACTTCCGAAATGAAGACAACAATATAGACTTCATGGTGAGCGCTATTTATCACCAGCAAACATTGGTTTCAGTGTTTACTGTATCTGGTCCTGCTGTCGTAGGTAGAGATGTAGCTGTCTTCTTGTCCTTAGCCTAAAATTAACACAGTAAAATGTTTTTATATTCCAACCTATATAATGTACGTTTCATTTTTAGCTTCTGTTCAATTTAGTTATCTTCAAGAAATGCCTTGTACCATACTGAAGGTAAGAGGAGAGCGGCCTCTTGGTCGTGTGTGCTATTTCTCTGTGGCAAAGCAGCGGCTTCTGCAATATCAAGATATGTATTCTGTCTGTGTGCCAACATCTTCAGTCACAGACAGGGAAGTGTGGGAGAGACTCACTGCAGCTGCTGTCTGTCCTTATCTGCTGATAAATATAGCATTAGTTTGCACCACTTTTAGTTCCTCAGTGTGCATATGCATGATTATTCACAAAATCCACTTCCCCTGGAGCACAAGAGGGAACAGCGAGAGAGGAAGCTCTGGCTGGCACCCACAAACACCAGCGCCAGCTTGCATGTTGGCATCATGTGAAAGGCAGAGGTCATGACAGTGAGGATGAGCCAGCTGCTTATGTGTCTGGTATCAAAAATACTTCTGCATCCATTTTTTTAAAGTCTAAGGCAAGTGAGTGATCATGTCAGAAGTGTAAGAAATTTAAGTCCTATTCTTAAGTAGAAAACAAATGCTGGCATCGTCCATGCAGCCTCCCTTATGCTGCTCATGCTCAGTGCCTCAGATTTGATGTGATCCTCTTCTGAGGTGATTGCAGAGCAGGAGGGCTTTCCACCTGGAAGCCTCTGTTAAACATCTGTGACACTTCATCCTGGTTTACTGCTGAGCTTTGTGTTAAAGACCTCCTTCTGCCAGAAATTAGGTGTTAAAGCATCCAGTGTGCTGTTTCCTGCAGGCTTCGTACACTCCAGTGTCAGTGGCTTGCAGCCCTGATGGCCAGGGCAGGCTCACAGGCTTGAGGGGACAACAGAATAAAAAGGAGATGGTGTGAGAAAGGTAGAATGGTGTCTTTCTTCTATTAAAAAAAAAAAAGTTAGTGATCCTTGCAATTTTACTCAAGTTAGCAAGCTGCTCTCGGTAACTCCGACACATTACAGTTGGTTTTGTTCCTTGTTACTGCAGTCCCAGTAAGGACATGTTGGTAGTCACAGTATACAGTAAGTATTCCCAGATACACATACAGTTTAGTCTGTAATGTAGCAGAAAGATTTGTCAGTCCTCAACATCCACTCTTAGTCGTTTCTCCCATGCTCACAGGGAGGGGTAATCGTATTTGGGGAGTGGGAGAACAGCACAGCTTGGAGAAACCTGGAAGCAAGAGAATGGCAGCAGCCTGCAGCCAGCCACCTTGCTGTGAGCCGTTTTAAAAATAAAATAATCCGTTACTGTTGTTTAAGATATTAATTAGAGTATTGTAAGGATACACTAGACAATATGCACGTGAGTGAGTGTCTGTACAGACCTCTGAAGAGTCAACATCCAGACAGCATGTAAGAAAATTCCCTGGTTCTCTCAGGCCATAGGTTGAAGGTAGTGATGAAATTTGCTAGAAAAAGAATAAATACGGATTTTTAGGTCTTGCCCAAATACTAATAAAATCTGCATCTTTGGGCTGCTTCCACCAGCTATGGGCTTGACTCTATGACAAGCCTAAAGCTAGACGAGAGCGCTCATGACAAGCGATTTGGCAGATCCTCTCGTTCTTGTCACCACCTGGCCCTAACGAGCTCCACATGCTGTGCTCGCAGGCACTAGCTGGCAGGCACACTTCAGGGGCACACAGGGAGCACTGCAGGCCTGGCGCTGCGGGAGCCTGCGGGTCACACCATCGTGCCTTTACACAGGTCAGGATAAAATGGGTTTTGGAGCCCAGGCTCCCAGATATTAAGTTAAAGTTCAAGTAATTCAAGGAGTTGCAGCAACTGAACATAAACAAAGACCTGTTCCCTCAGGACGTGGCTTTCACGCTGCCCTAGATGGAGAAGGCAAGAGCTGTCTGGGAAACTGAGGGAGCTATGGATAGTTGCATGGATTGAGAGGGAGGGGAGAGCAGCAAAAAGGCAAAAGTATTCTAGAGCAGGTTCCTGTTGTTGACATTGACTTACTTCATTTTAAAAGCAACTTTCTTAGATTAGTTTTCTTTGACTTGATACATTCCTTACTTGTGTATGTAAGGATCTGAGAAAGGAAATGAGAATTTGGCCCTAACATTGTGAGACCCAAAGCAAATATAACAAAAGCACTTTTGAAATAGGGGAATTTGGCTCTGAGTGATATGACAGGACAGCCAGGTTCAGCTGGCGAAGGCCAGTACCAGCATTGGAAGGAAACAGAGTTCACCACAGGATCCTGCAAAGACTTGAAACCTGAAGCTAGGTTTCCAACTGCATAGATCAGACTGTTCATTCAAGAAATGCATACACACTGAGAGGTGGGGATGGGATATCACAGGGGTTCCTCAGTGAGTCTCCAGACCAGCTTTCTTCCTCTCTTCCTTGGGGTTATCTGTGTTACAGTCTCACAGCTTTGCATTGTCTAGGATTGAAGTCCTTTTGGAAACAGAATGGTTAAAGTTAGTCAGTTCTACATGGGAAGATGTAACTGAAAGATTCTGACTGACCTTTGTTGGGTCTTTGCGGTCCTAGTTCCTTCAAAGCTGGGTGGTACCAGACAGTTTGGCTGGGAAAGTTTCTATGGCACCTCAGCAGCTGCTGGGACCTCTGGCTGGAAGGAGCAGCTCTGGGCATCCCAGCCAGACTTGCAGGCAAAGGCCCAAGTACAGCAGATGCCTGCTTATGAGTTTGTCCTCTGGGCCCTGCAAGAGATCACAGAAAACTGGCCAATTTCCTGTATCAAACTAGTGATCCAGCGAGTAGCCTTCAGTTGGTTCTTCCCAAAAAGTGATCCAGAGATGTCAGGTCTCCTGGAGACTTTTCCTGCAGGTAAAATCAGCTTTGCTTCTATTTTGTCTTCTCAGGTTTATTCTGGAAATCTGGGAAGTATCTCAGTAGATGTGGAAAGGCTGGTTACTACCCCTGTTGCAGTGTTGTTAGCAGGGTGGGGTTATGCCCTTGAGAAGCCCAGGAAGGACCAGGCTAACCCTCTCTTAAATCAGCTCAGAAGGTCATAGAGATGATGATCTGTGAGCTGAAAGAGGGCTGGGGAAACTTGTGGAGAGCAGGATTTGACTGTGCCTGACATTCAGATAAAGGGCAAACCTTTTTGGGATTTGTAGCGCAATTCCTGCCGCTATGCAGGAGGTTTCCCTCACTGCTCATACCACTGGCAACCTTCTTCATCTTTTCCTTTCCTTCACTTTGTTTGGGATGTGTTTGGATGCCAACTCTTATGATCTGGTTCAGTTACCAAACCACAGCTTTGGAAATATGCTTTTTGCAAACAACAAAGTGCCTTTTGTGAAAGTCACATTTCCTAAACTAGGGATTCCAGTTGCAGAATTAATCTGACTTTTACTGGCTGTTGTAGAAATGGCGCTATTTTCTGAAAGAGCTTGTGTGCTCGTAGGATGTCTGGCTATGCAAGCTGGCATGGAAAGCATTTCTGTTCACTGGCATGCAGAGAAGGTAGACTGCAGACATGATGACTAATTTCTGGAACCTGTGTTTCCCTTTATCGCAGCAGATGAATGCTCTGTAAGCCCAAGTCTCGCACCAACTTGGAAAAGACCTGCAGAACAGCAGATCACACTTTCCCCTTGTAATAAGTGCAAGGAAATGTGGTCATTTGTTGTGTCTGACCCTCTGACGCCTCCTCTCACGTGCAGTGTTTTTCCTTACAGGTGGCCTGCATGCAGTTCATCAACATCGTTGTCCACTCAGTGGAGGACATGAACTTCAGAGTCCACCTGCAGTATGAATTCACAAAGCTTGGCCTGGATGAGTACTTGGATGTAAGTATGATCTGGGTCTCCACTGCCTTGCAGCATGGATCTCTTCCTCAAGGCTGAACATGTGTGAGCCAGGCCCACATACAACCATGATGGGTCCACACCACATCCCTAAGCTCTGTCACTGCCCACCCTAGCCTTATACCTCCTTAAAGCCCTCACCCAAGAGTTTTGGGAGAGGAGAGCACAGTTGTCCCATAGTTTCTGCTAAAAATGCCACGCCTTGGCTGCTGACTGGGGCTGTGGCCTGGAGCCATCCCTGGAGAAGAAAAATCAGCTGCAACAAACTGCAATTACAGACTGGGAGCTAAATTTTTAGCTTTGCCTTATAACAAAGGGAGGATGAACCGCAGTCGTCCTCACCCATGCCACGTCCCTGACCTCCAGCTGTGGGCTACAGGCCTCATGTTGACCCCAGCTCGGGTACTGCCAGGGCCCCCTCCATCTCTGCATGAAAAAATCCTCCTTTGAGTTTTCTCTTGACAGCCAGGTGTTTTCTCATGTCCTCAGGGAAATGCTGTCTTTCAGAAGAAAGCTGCTTTTATATTTCCCATTCTTGTATTTTTCTTTCTCTCCCTGTTCCTGCCCTTGGGAGCGCACATGAACACAGTACTTACGTTGACAAGGGATTGGTTTGTCCCTGTTGACTTCTGCTCAGCAGTAACCAGGAGAGGTTTTCTGCTGTCTGCAAGACTGAACACAGGTCTGTTTGGGGACCCAGGGTGGCACAAACCCTGCAGTCCATTGGGAACAGGCAGAGCATTTCAAAACATGCTCTGGTGTTATCTTTGGAGATAAAGCACCATCACTTTGAACACACCAAACTCCAACGCAAGGTCAGTGAAAGCAGAGGATTTACTCCAGGCCACATGGCTGCTTTGAACCCAAACACAGGCCTCACCTATTCCTACTGGCCACTGAGCTGGTGATCACCGTGGGCTGCAGCAGGGCTGGCCCCACTGGCTGCATGCCTCCCTGGCCTTGCACTGTCCCAGAGCTGGGACATGGCATTCAGAGCTTGCCACAGTCACTGAGCAAGCGCAGAAGAAAGCAGTTACATCCTTGGTAGTAACACAAGATAAAATGCTGCTTAACTTCTTTTGAAAGGTATTTAAAAAAAAGACTTTATTATTTATGACCCCAGCTAATATTAGATTGTAGTGTCCTGGGTGATGGAAGTGGCCTGCGCTCCCACTGCTTTCCCCACCCCATTTGCTGTCTGGGTCCCTCTTGCTGCGAATGGCTGCCAGTGCTGAGTGACACACTTGTCTTCTTGGATTTGCAGAAACTGAAACACACGGAAAGTGACAAACTGCAGGTGCAAATTCAAGCTTACCTGGATAACGTTTTTGATGTAGGAGCTTTACTGGAGGATGCTGAAACCAAGAATGCAGCCCTGGAAAGAGTTGAAGAACTGGAAGAAAACATTTCCCATGTTAGTACCACACTTTGTCACCTTTGCCTCAAGTAGTTCAGAGCCCACTCTGCACATGGGCTTTGCTATGGCCTGGTTTGGGAGGTGGAAGCACAGACACAGCAGGGCTACAGCCTTTGGGGTGAGGTTCACTTAGAAAAAGCCTTAGGTCTACTGTGCTTCTGCATTGGGTGAATAATCAGGTATTTGGCAAATGAAGGAATCTGGGAGATGTTGAGCAGGTAAACATCCTGGGTGCTTTCAAGCTATGTTTTGAACCTTGTATTCTGTGTGTTTAGTTTTTAGTGTGCTCCACTTGCTGCAAAGACTTGCTCACAATCTGTTTATTGACCTGATGAGAAAATGTCTTATTCTGTCATTTTATTTACTCTCCTATCTGATGCAACCTCTAACTTCTTACAAAGGGATGGCATTGCCTTGTTAATGTAGGGCTTGACACGGCATTTCTGTATACATCAAGGGATAGTTTGGCCTGTGCTGCGCAGTGTCTACTTGTATGACTGCTGAGGTGGACACAGCTGCAGTGCTTGCGCACCTCAGTAGCATCAGCCAGTTTATCCCCAAAAGCTGCTGTGAGCTGGGAGGTGATGACCCCCTGTGCTTGGGGGACAGCTGTGCAGAGGTCCCCAAAGGCCCTGGTGCAGCAGGTTTGTAGCTTCAGAGGTTTCAGCTTCAGTTTGGTTGCAGTTCCAGATGGAGTCACTTGGTGCAGGGAGCCTCTGTGCAAGGTTATCTCATAAACTGGGGAAGCTAATTTACATAGAAATTGCAAATTCATCAGTAATGCAGTACTGGTAAATAGAGCAGATACCCCCCCCCCCCCTTCCGTGTCTTAAAACATGTTAGTGTGCATAAGTGGGAAGGGACTGAAAAAGAGATTCTAGTGCTTTCTCAATTCATTGTTTGCTCACGGCTTTTCTGTCCTGTACCTTCTTATTGTCAATTACTGTAGTCCAGATAACATGGCTTGGCTTTTTTAAAGTCAAAACGTTTTCCCATACATTAAAAAATCATGAACATCATTCTCTTACAATTCCTATATTGCCGTCACTTAGAATAAATGTTCTTAAAACAACTTGCTGTGCAGGATTTACCCCTTTGAGGTGCCTCTCTGTGAGAGATAATTCAGTAGAAATGGCACCGTTTGCTTCATAGATCTCCTTGTAGCTCTTCAGAAACTTACTGGCTTACTCTGGTGACAAATTTTTAAGGGCTTGTTTCTGATCTAGTTACAAAAACATCCCAGGACCATGGACATCATTTTCTGTCATGTGTTGACAGAAATACTACTAATAGAATTACAGAAGTTTTATTTCAAAACTACAGCAACTGGTGCCACCTCACCACTGCAGCCTCGCCTGAGGAAGTGTGATAATGGTGGTGATGGAAAAGCTAACAAGAACTGTGAGGCTTTCAGATCTCAGGGTTATGGGACTGGCAGAAAACAAAAATGAATCAGAAGACAGTGAAAGTAAAAAAGAAAATAAACTCATTCATAAATAATCAAATTAACATCCTTGTGAGAGGTTATATTTGCACATTCCACCATTTCAGCATCTATTCATTTTGCAACAGTGCCATTGTGGTATTCTGTGGAGTTTGGGGGTTTCAGATCAGACTTAGTGTGTATGAAAATAATTGCATTTTAAGTGCTTTATTGTAGAATAGGCTTTCTTAACCTGGACAGTTTCATAGCTACATTCCAGCCAGGTTACTTACTGGTAATAGGTGAAGGATAGCATTCTTCATCAGAAGAACCTTCAGCAGGACACTCAGTGCCCTCTGATCACATGCAGGAACCCTATCTCTTTCCAAAGAAAGACTTCAGGATTTGGTGGGAGATCAGTAATTTACCATGTACCCCTGCTCCAAGTGTTCCTGACAGTTTGGTTCACGAAACTACTGTTCCCCACTTACATAATTTCTTTTCTTTTTGAATGATAGTTATCTGAAAAACTCCAAGATACAGAGAATGAAGCTATGGCAAAGATTGTGGAACTGGAAAAACAGCTTATGCAAAGAAACAAAGAACTGGATGTGATTCGGGTAAGTGTGATGGGAAAGCTCTGGCTGGATGCCGTGCTTCAGGGGAGCAATCTTCTTAGCACTTGGTGTATGGGAGGTAACGGTTCTGGCACAAGTGACTTCTGGTAGGTTCCTAATTCTGAACCTAGGACAGATTTCAAGTAGAGTTACTTGTGGATACACTAGAAGATGGACATGAAAGCTTTTTGAATGTTCCAGCGCATCAGTGAATGTGGTACATCCTGTTGCTCTGGTCTGTAATTTTGCTGTTTGAAGCTTTGCACCTGTGGTTGGCTGTGGAGGGGCATTTGAGGTAGACCTGAAGTTCTTCTTGGGCTGTGCAGCTGCAGGACAGAAGCAAGTGCCCTGTGTCTGTGCTGTCAAGCACAGCCAGCTTTCCATGAACAACCCAGACTCATTGCTTATTGGTGTACAAACTTAGTAACAAAAGTATTGGTATAATATTAATTAGCTTCAGCCTAAATGTTGTCTGAAAGGGTGGCTGCTTCTAGGATTCTTTCAGAGGGTCTGCCCTGAGTTTGTGCAGGCACAGTCTCCTCTCTAGATCAGGAGCTCTGTTCCTGCTTCCCGGTATGCTCAAACATCTGCCTTTAGGTAGAACAACTAACAAGGTGGCAGATTATCTGCTGAAGTTAAAACGGAGGTAGTGTACCTACACTACATATTCAAGACTAGCATAATAAATGAGAGACATCGTGGAAAAACAACGATGAGGAATTCTGCACCTCCAGGTGTTGGTGCTCATGGGTGAGATTTCTCCCAGGACTCAGTATTGTACACAGCCTTGTTGCTGCCTTGGGAAAAACACAAAATGAATTCTTCCTCACTGTTGCAGACATGCTTTGCCTCAGGATTCAGTGTTAGGTACAGCCTGGTGCAGTGACCATCCAGTGTCAGGCTATTCTTTTGTTTCTGACATTGGTATTCTGTTCTGTGAATGCAAGTGCAAATTCCTTGTTTCTGTGGCATTCTCAGGAAATCTACAAAGATGCAAACACCCAGGTACATACCTTGAGAAAAATGGTGAAAGAAAAAGAAGAAGCTATCCAGCGACAGTCAACACTGGAGAAAAAGATCCATGAACTGGAGAAGCAGGGAACCATTAAGATCCAAAAGAAAGGTGATGGTGACATCTCTATCCTTCCTGTTGCTCTGGCCTCTGGGATGGTGCCAGCAGGGTCAGAGGCTGGGTCTGGAACATGTGTTGCACCAATTGCTGGAGCTACATCTTCAGTACCGTTGCCACCACCTCCACCACCATTACCCGCCTTAGCAGCGGCATCTGAAGCAGGTAAGAAGCATTTTGTCCCTGAGATGTGGGCTGGTTGGGAGCTGAAGGTGCAGTTCGTTGTGCTGGGGACAGTCACAGCAGCCTTATACTGATAAAACCACCTTCAGTTGTAATGAGTCTGCAGGTCATGGCACCTTGCAGCAGCTGAGGATGCTATAAGGTCCCCAGCTGTGTTTGAACTCTCACTCTCTGGGTGACTCCCATGTTTGATGCATTTCTGAGCCCTTCAGTCAACATTAAAAAATCCTGGTTTCTTTCATTAGGGTAGTTTCCTCCCATGTTAATGCACTGAAGGACTCTGGAGAAGGGTCCACTAATGCTTGGGCCAGTCTGGTGAAGGAGAGGAGATGTATAAAGGGGCTAAGGTGGATGTTGTGACTTTTTCTGAGCATACTAGTACTATTTCAGTCTATGTTCATTGAAATACCTAATTTTTCCTTGATCTTGTAGTGCAAAATGGTCCTGTGTCAGTGCTGATGCCACCTCCACCGCCACCTCCACCACCACCTCCACCACCACCACCTCCTCTCCCAGGTCCAGCTTTGGAGACAGCTCCTGCAGCTCCGCTGCCTCCACCACCCCCTCCGTCAGCACCCCCCCTGCCCGGGACAGCCTCTCCCACCGTGGTGTTCAACTCGGGGCTTGCAGGTAAAACACCCGTCCATCTTCATGGTATGCTGCAGGTCACTGGCAAAATAAGCAAAGGCAAGGTCAGGGCACATCAGCTAGAGTGGACAGGGTGCCAGGGTGGGACTTGGTCACCTGTTATCTCTTACTGGTATACAGCAGGAAGGATTTATAAAAGGAAAAAGCATTTATCAAGCAGACAGTTTTGGTTTGGTCCTGAAGAGATGCCTTCTTCAGTGAGACTAAAGCTATTGCCAAAAATATTTTTCAAACATGATCACTTTTGGCTTTAAGGAAACAAAATATGGTTTTGAAAGAAACACAAAGCTTCATGGTTTTGATTTCTTCTGAGAATTTTGTGAAGAAATATCTGTGCAAGCAAATGGTAATTTTTTTGAAAGGAAGGAGAAAGAATTTACTTGACCATCTTTGATCATGTTTCTATACCCTCTGACATACGCCGAGCATCTCAGGCAGCAAGTGAATGCTGACTGGCATCACACTACTCCCCCTCGCAAGAGTATGTTATTGAGCCCAGAAAGGGAAACTGAGGAGCTCCGATTAATAGGGTGGGGTTTTTTTTCTGATTTTTAAGCCGATTAAGTATTCCAGTCTTTAAAGTTTCCTCTGAAAGCTAGAAGCATCATGGAACTCCAGGATCTCAGACTGTATTACAAAAAAGAAAAAGCACAGAAAGCGCAGCTCAGCTGTGGTTACAGGCTGACCCTCCCTGGTGGGTTTGGCAGAGTAGGCAGTGGTTGTTCATCATGCAGTGCACAGTGGCAGGGAGTGCTTGGATGTGGCGGTCGTGGAGCTCGGGGCTCAGCTGCTGGGGGCACCAAAGCTACAGCGTACAGCAGGGGTTGTGCCACCAGGTGCCCAGATGTTAAGCTTTAGCCCCACATCCTTGTGGCATTAGTTGGGGATGGGAGCACTGGGGCAAGCGCTGCTTCTGCACATGGCTCCTGTGAGCTGCACCAGTGGTAAGTGGCAAGCCCTGAAGCAAGAGCTTCTCGCTTAGGTGCTTGAGTGAGATGCCCAGAGCCAGGTGGGATGGGTATTTTGTTCTTCAAAGGGTTAGGAGAAAGAAGGAGATGGAAAGTGTCTTGTCTTGGTCCAATGGCTGCGCAGAAAGAAGCGTCGACAGAAGCCAGGGCAGGAACTTTGTCTGGGTCAGAGGGGAGTCAGTGAAAGAACAGATTTGCTTTTCTGACCATTGCTAACATTTTTTTCTCTGTTCTTTCTGCTTCCTGGTAAGATGGGCCAATCAAGCTCTTCTGTAGGTTGCTTTCTGCTAAGTATTTACCTACCTCTCTGTGTTTCCCTCTGTGATGTGCCCGTGTGTGTGCCTGTGGACTTGAGTCCTGCAATGGGGAGGCAGTGGAGGGTGGGGGGAGGCTGGTGCAGGGGTTTGCTGGCCAAAGCCAGAGCCAGAGCATGTGTTAGTTTTGGATATGCTGCCAACCATCACAATTTGGCACCCAGGGGACCCTGATTCAGCAAAGCACTTCAGCAAGTAATTAAGACACATGGTTTCTTTTGAGCCATACTCAAGCTGTGCTGTCTGCACTGATCACACCAGGGATGGGCTTTTCCCAGGGAGGCCAAGTGTGAAGCTGCAGCAGCTCTTGCCAGTGGCGAGTACTGTCTGCAGGGCCTGGTCCTCAGCGTGACTGCATCCCCAGCAATGCTGGCAGTGGCACAATTCCTGGGAACATCACCTTGTCAGCCTCTATAGTGGAGGAGGAAAGGAAATCTTAAGAGATTTTGATCAACTATATCAGGAACTGGCCCATGAGGCAGTTAGCTTCCTTTCCTGTCCTGAAATAACCCAGGAGAAGTTAGTAATCGATTCTAATACATGCACAAGTGGAAATGTTTGTTTGGGTTTTTTTTAATGGTTGTTTCAGGTGGAAAAAGCAAGGTTGTTTTATTTTTTTTTTTTTTTTCATTTTAGGGATTATTTTGAAGTAACCACATTAATTAAAGGGTAAAATTCTGTTTAGGTGGGCAGAAGTTGATCATATGTGTTCGTATCTCCCAGTTGAATACACATAATTCCCGAAACACACAGCTGTATATTGTGTATATTCCCTGTTGTTTACTTACAGTTCTTTGTTTCAAGCAAATACTCTTGCCAGTAATTTATTCTTTGTGATGTCCCTGCAAAATGAGCACGAGCATGAAAAGGACATGGACACACAACTTGACTCTTTTTTTTAAAGTGGAATGACAAAGCAAGAGAAATGTTTTCAGCATTCACCCAACTGCAGCGCACAACGGGACTGTGCCCTCAATTAGGTCGTCTCTGTCCTGGCGAAAACATATACACAGAATCATTAGGGAAAAGTAAAATAGTTACTTGCTCAAGTGCTTTGCAACCTGGGAACCTGGCGTCTTCTGAAATGGAGGGACAAAAATCTAGCAACAATCCAGAGCATGGAATACTTGGCAGGTTCATCCATGCTACAAGTGCAGGGTAGGCATGAGTGAGGAGCAAAGATTGGACTGCACAAAACCAAACATGATCCATCCTCACCTGGGGGTAGCGGTGAACCTGCTTAGGTGTGCTGTGGGGCTAGGTGTCCCTGGCGGGGAGTACCCCTGCCTCCCCTCTGCCACCAACCAAATGGTTCTTTTTTTCCCAGCACTGGAGAGGAAGAACCAGGGTTTCTGTTTCATGTTTGCAGCTTGGAAAGAAACAGTTTATTTTCTCTTCAGGAGCAAAACATTGTTTGATGACTTTAATGAGCAACTTGGTTTTGTAGCAACTAGCAACTTCATGTTTACATCAAGATACAAAGAAATGAGAACTCAGTTACAGAAATTATTCATGTGCCTTCCAGACCTGTTTGCAATAGAAACAGAAACGTGTTGTTTTCCTTGATCTAACATTGCTTTTCTGTACTCTTGCACAGATTAATGAGTAGTCAGTCTTCATTTTCATAGCTTCTAAGTTACTAAATAGTTTACTGGTTCTACATAGCACAGGAAGATTATTAAACCAGTTATTTCAACCATATTAAAGCTCATGTGTGCTGCAGCCTACCTCTTTTTGCTTGAAAAGGCAAACCTGGTGTGAAGCAGTAATGCCCCATTGCAGCAGGCCGTGGGAGGGGCCCCTCCCTGTGCCAAAACCTTAGGAAAGGGGCTTTTTTTCCTTCTTGGCGCCTATTCTGCATTGAGTTTTTTGACAGAGGTCGCAGATCAGCTGTGCATGGCTGTGCATTAGTTCACATGGGGGTGGGCTCCACAACAGCAGGACAGGGTTAAATTGGACCGCTCTCTCCATTTTCTGTAGTGTTTAAAAATAGCCCAGGCTTTTAAATCAATCCAGTATCATGCAGTAATAAACTAACAACAAATTTCATTTAGTGAAGTTGTCACAGTCTCTGGCGTTTAGTCCTGTTCTGCAGAGGCTGGGCCTGAAAGAGATGAAGGGCTGGATGAAAGCCTTTCAGCACTGTTTGCCTGTCCAGGCAGCAAGATCACTCCAGGTTTTCAAGTATGATAATTTAGCTCTGGCCAGTTCTTCCTCCAGTGCTGAAATGCTGACTCGAAAACTGCAGTCTAGGCATGTGGGGTTTTTTGCTGGGAGAATTTGTCATTTCCTCTCCTCTGGTATCTTTAGCTGTGAAAATCAAGAAGCCAATTAAGACCAAATTCCGCATGCCGGTGTTCAACTGGGTCGCCCTCAAACCCAACCAGATTAATGGAACGGTCTTCAATGAAATAGATGACGAAAGGATCCTGGAGGTATGAATGCTACTTGCTGCCTTTTGCTCCCACTTCTGTCCATAACACAAGTGAATATCGGTGATTCCAGGAATTGTGTTGCCAGATGGCTCATCCAGTGGCCCCTGGTGCCCTGTAGGTCAGCATGAGTGCTTTGGTGGAGAATTAGGGATGGTAGCTGGTAGTACTGATAGTAAAGGGTGCATACCTGTTGCGTGCATTTGTTTTAAACAGATGATCCAAGATGAGAATGATTTATTTTTCCCAGCCTAAAATTGCTGATCAATCTGTAGGAGTTAGGCTCGGGTGGCGGCTGTGTTCCAGGGAACAAAGCCTAAAGCAGCACAGAGCAGAACTGAGCACACAGGTCTTGCATGCTCCCTGTGCCCTGAAGATCCACGTGGCTGGATAAAGCATGAGTGCTAACATGAGTGTTTTCCTGAACTTTTGAATGTGTATAGGGCTGCTGGGCGAAGAGGCCACATTTCCTGATCACTAACTCAGGAACGCATGATGGTTACATCTGCAGCCCCTGATTGAAGCACTCTGCTATAGTCTCAGCCACCGCAAGGTTTTTATTGTAGTTTTGGCACAATATTAGGCAGCATGGGTTTTAGTGTTCACTGCAGGAGGGATAAATCATTTTCTTTCCTTTTTAGGATTTAAATGTGGATGAATTTGAAGAAATATTTAAAACAAAAGCCCAAGGTCCAGCCATTGATCTTACTTCAAGCAAGCAAAAGATAACTCAGAAAGGGTCAAACAAAGTCACATTACTGGATGCCAACAGGGCGAAAAATCTCGCTATTACTTTAAGAAAAGCTGGAAAGACAGCAGATGAAATATGCAAGGCTATTCACGTGTAAGTAAAACACTTGTCAGCAAAGAAATCATATTCAAGATTTACTGTGATTTTGGCAAGTGGAATGGTTTTGAACTGGCAGTTGATGCAAACATTTTTGTATCTGGAGAAAATCCAGGAGTAAGGATGGAACCATTCTGAATTCCCAGAAATCAGATTCCCTTGAAATAAAAGTAAAAACTTGCAGCTTTATGTCACTGTATCACTATTGAAGCTTATGAAATTAACACTTCTCTTATTAAAGAAGCAAATTGATATATATACAGAGTATGCCACTGCATACTGCATCTCTCATTCTGTTTGCACGGTACTTCCTGTTACAGTGAACACTCAAAAGCCAGAGTATTAGAAAGAGGCAATTATTTTAGTTTTGCTCCATGAAGCACGAGTTTAGTCCAAGTGGAGAAGAAGATTTTGCATAGAATTACGTTTATGTAATGGCCCCAGGCAGTGCCAAACCCCAATGTAATGCAGGTGTGTCCCACCCCACGCTGATATGGACCGTTGCCAGCTGACTTCAGCAGGTCCCAGAGATGGAGCACAGGTGTACCTGCTCCGTGGGTCTGATCCTGAATCCATCCAGAAGCATTTGGTACTCGTGGCCATGACAAACATCTGCCATTTCTCCAGTAAGGAATATCTTTGAAGTTTGGATGCACAATTGTTACATTTGATCTGATGAGGAGGGTGACCCAAACCTGCTGCAGATTGATGCAGGTTCAGCAGTTGGTGTTTACAGAACTCTGGCCTAATTGAATAAAACTGCTGTTTGCTCCTCCCTGCCTATCTTCTCTGATGAAAATTCTTTGGAAACAGAAACAAGGTGTCCAGTAGCACCATTCACATCAGCACAATGACCTTGTTCACATCTTCATGTGCAGAGAGCTTCACGTGCTGCACTGTTCCCCCAGACCCAGCCAGGGCAAAAAGAGCAAGAGTCACTTCACAGCTTTTTCATAGTTTCTCATTGCTTTGCTGACTCAGGCTAATGTGTAGCTGAGCAGTGTAGGAAGCAGAGCTGCCTTTGGCAGCTTTCTCTCTTCTTTTACTTTTCTATCATTTTATGTAGAGCTTTGTCCTAACATCACTTTTTCTGATTTGTTATCATGCAGGTTTGACCTGAAAACATTGCCTGTTGATTTTGTTGAATGCCTTATGCGGTTCCTGCCCACCGAGAATGAAGTGAAAGTGTTGCGGCTCTACGAGCGGGAAAGGAAACCCATCGAGAACTTGTCTGACGAAGACCGGTTCATGATGCAGTTCAGCAAGATTGAGAGGCTGATGCAGAAGATGACCATCATGGCATTTATAGGCAACTTCGCAGAAAGCATCCAGATGCTGACTCCAGTGAGTGAGGGGCAACCCTTGGGGACACTGGGGTGATGCATGGGGTTCAGCCTCTCCCTAAAAGCTGTCCTGTGAAGCACGGGTTGTCTTGTGTGGAGCGTTACAGGGTGTGGAGAGGTCAGAGATGATAATAGAGATTCTAGTTTTTCTAAGATGTGGAGATTGTTCGAGTGTTGTGGGGCAGTTGTGAGTTCTGACAGGGACAGAATGAGAAACACAAATAAAAAAGTGGTTTTCTAGCTGTATTTTCATAGAGCAGTGACTAGTATCGCAGGGGCTGTTTGTACAGCAGCTTATAGCCTGGACTGTTAGGGAAAGTTATCATCAGTGTTGGTCTGTGGGCTCTTTGAAGTGTGTACCACTCAGCCTGATGCATCTTTCAGAGTCATGAGGATTGAAATGTAAATATGGTTTGTGTAAATACGGTTTTACCCAACTACATCTGAGTGTGGTAAATCTGCGGTGCAAATGAATTGCTGGAAATCCTGATGTGTCAGGGCAGGATAACATTCATGCTAGGGCCCACAGGATGCATGAAAAATGAGGGTTTTTTCAGAGTTTTTTAGATTTTAATTTTACTCTTGGGTTGGACATACATTAACCAAAGCACTTCCTGTCTTTGCCTGCAGCAACTTCATGCAATAATAGCTGCATCTGTCTCCATAAAGTCATCCCAAAAGCTTAAGAAAATACTGGAGGTAGGTGTGATGTTAGATGTGTTCAATGGCTCCATCACTCACTGGTGTGTCCCCTTACGTGTACCGAAAGGGTACATGGGTGCTGACATACCACCTCTCCTTCCGGAGGTTTCTAAAGCACCATGCATTTGGCCTGAAAATTCATCTTCTGTTGTGTTTCTTCTTGGCAGATAATCTTGGCTCTTGGAAACTACATGAACAGCAGTAAACGAGGAGCTGTGTATGGATTTAAGCTACAGAGTTTAGACCTGGTAAGTAAACCAGAGATGTCTTTTGGGCACCAGGTGTGGCAACACGTTTCATGTACATGGCAAGAGTGGCTTCTGGGGGGACATGGTGAAGACAGACTGTGGCAGCAGGCAAGGCACTCTCTGCCAGGGGGTGTAAGTTTGCTTTGCTTGTTGTTTTGGGGGGCTGCTTAGGAGAAGGCACATGTCTTCAGAGGCTCTGCAGACCACAGCTTGAAAACTACCTCCTATACAGTTAAATGACCTTTTACAGCCATGCCTATCAGATGGAGAAGCTCTGGCTGAGTCCCTTTCCTTGGAGCCTTCTGTGCCTCCATCCGACAATCTCTTTGCCTTTTCTCCCCAGCTCCTAGAAACAAAGTCAACAGACCGAAAGCAGACTCTGCTGCACTATATTTCTAATGTGGTCAAGGAGAAGTACCAACATGTATCCCTATTTTACAATGAACTTCATTACGTGGAGAAGGCTGCTGCAGGTACTGTGACCCTCCTGTCCCTAGTGAGCAGTGGTGGCATGCATCCCATGCAAGGGACTTTGCAGCATATCATGCATAGGATATGGGGGCTCTTCTTGGGGAACTGTTCAAGCTTCAGACACTTGCACAGCAGGAGTGATGCAGCATTTTTGTTTCATTTCCCAGTGTCTCTTGAAAACGTCCTCTTGGATGTGAAGGAGCTGCAGAGGGGCCTGGATCTGACAAAGCGTGAGTACACCATGCATGACCACAACACGATGCTGAAGGAGTTCATTCAGAACAATGAAGGGAAGCTAAAGAAACTGCAAGATGACGCCAAAATAGCCCAGGTATTTATTTATTCTCAGGGTGCGAGTGACACAGTGAGTAGTAGCATGTCACTGCAAAGGAAGTGCTTTATATATACAGCAGGGATGAGAAGGTGCAGCAATGTTAGAATCGTAGAATGGTTTGTGTTCAAGTGCTGGATGTAGATGTGCTGGTCTGAGCCAGGGGTTTCATATGCAGATGAAATCTAGATGCTTTATGCTGAATACTGCACTAATGGATGGGGAGTTTCTCTGAAAATACATGCTATGCAGTAAATCTGTGCTTTTTGTAGGATGCTTTTGATGATGCTGTGAAGTATTTCGGGGAGAATCCCAAGACGACACCCCCCTCTGTCTTTTTCCCAGTGTTTGTCCGGTTTGTGAAGGCCTACAAGGTAAACGGAGCATCCTCCTCTTCTGTCCCTCCAAACCCAGTTTGGTACCTGCACGGCTCCAGACTCCTGACAAAACAGCTTATGGCTCCCTCTAGCTTTGATGCAATGTAAGCTATCCCCGACAGCATGGCAACAACATTCTGAGGCAGCACAAGTAGTTGTTTTTGGATTATTTTCAGGGTTGAAAGAAGCACGGCTGTCTGAGATACTGGAGGAATCCTCAGAATGTCTGAGTGGCTGCAGCTTACACCTTTAACACTGAATACGTGTCTTTTGAGACTGGGGGAGGATGGTTTGTGCAGTCTAGGCTCTCCCAGCCTAGTGATTTCAGGCTGTGTTGAGAGGCAGCTAAATTGCTGCACCTGATCTTTCTTCTTCGGAAAACCCCATGGTAGCGAGTGATAGTGCTACTCACTTGTAATTTTTAGGTTTGCTGTAGCAATTGAAAGCTGTAACCTCTGTTGTTTGGTTTTGTTTTTTTTTTTTTTTTTCCTGATAAATAGCAAGCAGAAGAAGAGAATGAATTGAGAAAAAAGCAGGAACAGGCCTTAATGGAAAAACTTATGGAGCAGGAAGCATTAATGGAGCAACAGGACCAAAAGGTAAGAAACAGATACATCTTAACTGGCAGGAGCCATCTTATGTTTTTTCCTAGAAAGTTCAGAAACCTCAGCTCTGTGTAAGAAATTTTGTTGCCCAACTTACAGTTCCTTAGAAATAGGGTCTATGGACATTTTCTTCTTACAAGGAGAGAACTGAAATAAGCCAGAAGTGTTATGGTGTATGGTTCTGCCACTTTTGAAGTCTGCAAAATTAAGAAAAACGGAATGAAATAAAATTAAATGACTGAGAAAGTCCTCTCGTCCACATTGTCGTTAGCTAAGCTTCATTCTTCTCTGGCCTTGTATGTGTTAAAATCCAGTGGGTGTTCAGTGTGCAGAGCCTCCCGTCACTTACTGGGACAAGGAACTCCCCAGTCCTGACCTGTCAGAGCTTGGTGGCAGGATGGAGCTCCATGTTACTGGTTTATAGGTATTTTCCTGACTTACTTTTTTCTTTTTTGAGGTAGCATTTCAGGTTTGCTGGAGATTCCCATGGCTCTAAAACAGACACTTTATCAGCTGGTGCTGCTTCCAGCAGCTGTTGGTGGGATCTTTAATTCCAGCCATGCTTTTTCTCTCAGAAGGAAAGCTGGTTCTCCTTATTCCCTTAATGCCTTCCAGGGTTGAGAGCTTGAAGCTCCAGTTCAAATGCTGAGAAAGCTTGAAAGTAGACTACCAGGTTAACTTGTGACTCTGTCCATCCTCCTCATGGGATGTGAGCTAACTGCCATGTTCTCCCATTCTTGCAAAATTGGGCAAAAAATCAGCAGTTTCTGTTGCTACCAGTGCAATCACCTGGTGTTTCACATTCAGGAAAAGAGAAACAGGGTAGCTGGAGTCAGGCCTTACAAATCCTCTCTTCTTTCCTTTCAGTCTCCTTCACATAAAACAAAGAGACAGCAGCAAGAGCTGATTGCAGAGCTCAGGCGACGCCAAGTCAAGGATAACAGACATGTATACGAAGGGAAGGATGGTGCTATTGAAGATATTATAACAGGTAACCACCACCTTTTGTTCTGTAATCTCAGAGGCCCTTTCACAAAGGATAAAAATGTGTATTTGCCTAGTAGGTATTGTAAGTGCTTCATGTACTTCTTGAAAAACCATTACTTGAGCTTAGAACAGTGTTCATATGATGTGAAGCAAGTATAGAAACCTTCGCTAATGGTATATAACAAACAAACCCCAGTAATGTGCCTTTAGGTGTTCAATGCCAGTGCTGTGTGCACTGACATCAGACACATGCTTAATTTCTTAGTTCTTCTCTTTTAGCATGTGGGTTGTAGTCATTCTCTGATCTTTAGAGTAGCCAGCTCAGTGCCTGATCTCAGCAGGTGCTCTGGTGGGGATATGCATGCCATGCAGATCTTTCCCAGAAACCCTTTCTCCCTGTAAATGGAATGAATGACAGAAGTTTAACATTATTAAGAGCCTATATTTTCATTAAAATGTACTAACAGTAATTGCACCACATTATTGCACAGTTACAGCAAATCATTTAGTCAAACCTTGAATGATTTATGGCCCTAAACTGCTTCTGATTTTACTGCTTCTCAGACTGGTAGGCAAAGTCTGCACTGATCCCAACCCAGAGCTGGACGGAGAGGTGCAGAACCCACTGTTGTAGCCCAACACAGTCATGACTTTGGTGCAAGTATTTGCTGATAAAAAGAGACACCTTCTAAACTGCATTTTGTCCAGGAATCAGATAATTTTTAGTTTATACAGCTGCTCTGGTTGCAGTACTTTACTGCAGTGATTTTACTGCATGTTCTTCACTTGTGGTGTGGAAGGAACGTGATTTTAACACTTCAGTAGCTTAACAGACATTTGTTGCCACAGAAGCAAAAAAAAAGGCTCATTGGGTAGGATTTTCTTGGCTAATGCTCCTGAAAGTTTTTCCTGTAAGAGGACAGGAGAGCTGTTTTACCACTGACTAAGGAAACCTAGGGAATTCTTGCCCAACTAGATGAAAGGGCTGAAATGTTTGAAGCTTTCACAGCTCTTTTTAACCTTGATTAATAGCTTCCTAAGATACTATTCTTAATTTAAAGGACAGAGTTGCTATAATATCTAATCGGTTACTGCTTCTACAACTCCTGCAGACTCCTGGAAGCTTGTTTAATTGGCAAAGCGGTTCTCCTGCTCTGTGGGAGAAACAGATTGTGTGGCACAAGACCAACCACATTCAAAACGCAGTCCACTGGAGGGAGTGCCAGGCTAATAATGAAGTAATAATAAAAGCTAAGCACAAAAAGTCGGGTAGGATTGAGGTCAGGTGAATACTGCCTATAAGATCCCTCTCAGTGTTATGGAAATGATAAAAAGTGTTGTGCACAGGTTGCATGAGAAAGCTCTGTTGATTCACAGCAGAGCTCTGTCTAACACCACACCCTTTTCTGGAGCATGTTTAGCAATAGTGTCTCAAACCAATTGAGAATGATTTAATATATGAAATGCTTATTCAGATATTTACAGCTACCTTGTTGAAAGCCCGCTGAAGTGCCAGAGCTATTAGGCAGCTGGTTAGAACATGTGAAACTGTCCCTGGGTGTCCGTAACCGAGCACTAACACTGTACTAATGCGATAGATCTGCTTCTCACAGCTCTGTTTGTCTGTTTGGCTGTTATTCCCATGCAGTGCTGAAGACTGTGCCCTTTACCGCTCGAACTGCCAAGCGGGGCTCTCGGTTTTTCTGCGAACCTGTTCTCACTGAGGAATTCCATTACTAAACTATTCCTCTTTCACATCTGATGCTCTTAGAAAAAAGAAAGGTTGCTGTAGATTTTTTGACACTTCTCCATTTGTACGGATCTCAGCCAGGATCATGTGAATGTTGAGTGTATAGTAATGTCGAGTGTCCACCTGAAGTTGTATTTATGTCACCTCTGTTGCATGCCTGTGTTTCAGTAACTTTTTATTCCATCCCATCAACTTTGCACTTGATGCTTTTGGCCATCCTCGCATTTCAAAGGCATCTCTCACCCTCATGACAAATACCATAGAACAGCAAGTGGTAGAAGTCACAGTAGATGTGGTGCAGGTTTCCTACAGTTCACAAGACTTAGGAGATCAAATGCAGTCAAAAAGTGACAGTTCCCTTGGCTTTTCTATGTCATCTCTTCTGGCCTACAGATCTTTCTCTGTCTGCCAGTCTACCAATGTAAAATGCATGCATTACATCAGCTGTATGCCAAAGCAAAATTACGAGTGGTGTGAACTAAGTGGGACTTTCTTGGGGTTGGCTTTCTGGCTTGGAAGGGTTGTCTGCAATAACCTGCATCCTCTGTGAGGAGTATTGTGTTTTAGACTTCTTAACCAGCACCTGCATGTTTGTCTGCATGTGAGATATGGGATAAAATAAACAGCATGAAATCTTCTCTCATTCGGTCACATCCGTAATTAACTCTTTTTCAGTTCCATGCCAACTTGAGCTAAAGAAATTCAGAAGTGTGCACTGAGTGCTAACCAGTTCCAATTCACTTGGACTTTGGGCAGTGCTGGGGTTGGGCTTGGTATGTGATCTTGGGGGGAGAGAGAAGGAGCAGAGCTGGGAAAACATTTTGGTACATGTCAGAACTGCAGGAATGGTGACAGTGAAAAACTTGACATGGAACTGAGCAGTTTACATCGTGTGGTGTAAAGTGAAGAAGGGTGTGTTTAACCCAGCATGCCTGTTAACACTGTTGTCTTGAATTAAGTACTCTGTGGCTTAAGAAGACAACAGTGTTTCACTTCTATGATATGTATTTTTATGAATGCTTCTAATAAAATTGCAAACTATAATCAGCTCAACAGTTATTTGCTCTTTCAAGTTAATTGCAGTATTACCTTCCTGGAGCCAATCTTCAAAGCAGCTTGGAATTTGGTTAGTGAGAGGCGAGGGTGGCCCTCCTGTCCTTTCCTCTCTGTGTCTAACCTCCTCTCATAGCCTTGGCCTCCCCCTCTTGCTCTGTTGGCTAATGTGCCTGGGAGTTTTGAATGCTGAGTTGACTTGCTCTTCATTTTCCATCCCATTTTTTACTTAACCATCATTTTGTGTTGTTTTGTTTTTTGTTGTTTTTTTTTTTTTTTTTTTCTGTTTAGCCCTAAAGAAGAATAATATCACTAAATTTCCAAATGTTCACTCGAGGGTAAGGATTTCTTCTAGCACACCGGTGGTGGAGGATACACAGAGCTGGCAAGCATCACTTTTTACTTAGCTTCCTCCTCTCTCTGTCTGCCAGACAGCCTGTTGGTAGATGTGGCTAAGCGTAATACTGGTGAGAGCCTAAAGGCCAGTGGAGACCAAGGACATGTATTTTCACCCTCTGTGATGCAGGGGATCCACAGGCCATTGGCTGGGGACAGTCTTCACACTCTTTCCATTTTGGCCCTTTCTCTTCCTATTTTAGCCTGAGGTAGGCAGTCTTGTCCCCAGATTGTTTCAGACCCACATTAGCCCTGAATACTCTGCTGCCCCTGTCTTGGCCCTGCTACAGCCATTGAGCAGGGCAGGAGAAGTGGACAGCCAGCAGCTTGAAGTGTGGAGATGGGAGAGGGCAGCCTCGAACAAAGGGCAAGGCATAAGTCATCCTGGAAATTGGAGGGAGGGTTTGCCCAGTCCAATGCAAAAAGAAGTCCAAAACATTTAAGGGATTTTCCAAGTCCAACACAAATTTCTTTTCCAGTTTGAATTAAGGTGTCCCAGATGTGCTTATTATAGCCTTGCCGGACATGTAACATCACATGTAACAGGCTTTCATCAACATGTCCATCACCAGCTTCCTCCACTGTTCAATCCATCGCATGTGCCATGTCACCTACTCTTCCCTCTGAGCTCCCACCTCCAAAAAGCAGCAGCGGTAGCAGTCTGGGTCCAGGAGGTGGGAGGGGATTGACTGTTCTGCTGCAGCCTGGCATGATGGTGCCAGTGGGGCAGGATGGCAGCTGGAGCTTTGGAAGCCAGTTGCAGCTGCTTTATTTCAGGGCACCCTCTTTTAGATTAATGGATACCTAGGGATTGTAGATCTACTCTGTGATGCTTAACACCTGCACCATTGTACAATGGGTCACACGTCTCCAGTGTGTCACACATCATCCCGCCTTAGAAATCCCCTTCAGTGCACGCTGGTGTCTGAGAAGTGTGAAAGACCAAGACATATATCAAGCAAACTGATTTCAGTTGATGTTGCCTTTCTGACTGACATTAACATACAGTAGTGGCCACCGGGCGGGGAGACGGTCAGACCAAACTGTCTGCGTAACTCCAGTTAGTTTGCCAGCATTTTGGCACATTTCACCAGTATTACCTGCTGCTTGGGGGCGTAGTAAAAGGGCACGTCAGTATTTGCTCACTTCTGCTCTGGTTGGGGTGAAGTCCTTTCTCCTGTTCCTACACAAGCTGCTTTGATTGGCTTCCAGCAGGACTCTTCCTTGTCTAGACTGCGTGTGTGTGTGCGTGTGTGTGTGTGTGTGTGTGTGCATGGGGTGAGCCATGCGTGCTCACAAACGCCGCTTTCCTCTCTGCAGATCTTAGAAACCAGCCGTACCGACGGGCCGATGCGGTGAGGAGAAGCGTCAGGAGGCGCTTTGATGATCAGAACTTGCGCTCTGCAAACGGTGCTGAAATAACCATGTGAGCTGGAGGCCTGCAGGTGTCAAGGAAAGGGGGTGCTTGCATGATACCTTGTCCGTGTCAGCTCTGTGTTCTGCCACTCATTTACAGCCTGGGGAATGGTAAAATTTACTTTCTAAAGGGCTCAAAGACCTAGAAAATGCATAGGAACATCAGCAATGGGCTCTCCACTCAACTGTAGCTAACAAGTGCCTGAAGTACCTGCTCAAATTAATCAAAGCAATAGGACTTGATTTGATTGGGTATCTTTTTACACCAATACATTGTTCAGTATTTTTAACCAAAATGTAAAATACGTGTTGGTTTGGGTGTTTAGTTTGGTTTGGTTATATAAAAGTTTAGTGACTGGTCTCCTGTGGACCTGACCTGCATCCCAACCAGTTGTAAACAGGGAATACCTGGATTTGCTCTGCTTTTGAATGCATTCCTGTGCTGTCCACTGAGGGGTTAACCTTGGCTTCAGCCACACTTACTGGCTTTTTCCTTTTTATAAGAAAAAAAACCCAAACAAAAAAACAAGAACAACAAAAAAGGGAAGACATTTAAGAGCTTTCTATACGTAATATGGAATTAGTTCCAGAAAGAGACCATACCTTTTCCCACCACCCAGAGTCCGTGCCACCATATCTAGGCTGTGCTACCATGTTCATCAGTGAGCATCGAGTGTGCAGTGAACGGACACTAATCTTCACCTTGCAGCTGCGGTGGTTGTGGTGTGCAGTGCAGAGCCGAGGCCTTGGAGGTGCTGGGGGGCAAATATGGTGCGAATGCACAGGGTGAGGAGGGTGGCAAAGGCTCTCCAGCTAGCATCAGCTTTGGAATAACAGCATATTTAGCACTAAGGTATTAACATCTCAATAATCAGGATTCTGAGGACCGTCACAGTTCAGTTCCTTGCGCAGAGAACCATCCTCTGCCCTGCCCTGTTGGATTAACACCCTGCTCCAATGCAAAGTTCCTTGGACAATCTGGTTCAAATTTCCCCCTGAGGATCATCGGTCAGCCAAGGGAAGCCCAGCCTAAAACTCCTGGTAGGTTGTAGGTTCTGCATTGCTTTTAAAGATAAAAGGGAAGTGAGAGCGACTGTAGCCACACACTGCACCCCGCACTGCTGGTCTGCGCCAGAACCCCTGAGTAGCAGGACAAAGCCAAGCTCGTGCTGGCAGGGCACGCAATCTGCTTACATGTAAAGAACTGGACTGAACTGAACTTCCCGAGATACGTTTTGCTTACAGCTTACCTTGCCTGGTCTCATCACATCAATATGTTAATTGTAAAATTTATTGTATAGTATTTAACCACTGAATTTCTTTTTCTTTTACATCGTGCTTATGTGAACCACTGGTGAAGGTCCCGTTTTTTTTCTTGGATAATGTGTAGTTATATGATAATCTGTTTTTAAATGTACAGATATTTTGCTACAAAATTGGTGCAGTTTTGTATGGTTTTTACACTTCTCTTTTATTCCCACTTTAGCCTCTGGGTAATACTGTAAATATTGTTTAAAAAGAAATGCATCAGCCTGTGCTATACAATCTGAATGTTATTTTAACTTATAGTTTTTGTTTTTATATTTAACTAAATGGACAGTTTGGGGCTCAAAGTTACCACATTGACCTCTGCTTACCTATTTACAGGAAATTTACTTTAAAAACTGCCACCTTCTTGCATTTACAGCAACGCGTACTTGACAAGCTAAAGAGAACATGCCAAAGCACCTCCTTCTTCACGGGCAGTGACAGAAGAGTATTTTAATCTGCATAAGAAAATTTGACCATTAATTTAATCAGTCCTTGGACAAAGGGTTAAAAGCACTTGCTCTCACATGCTTAAGCTCAAAGGTCATTTTTTAATTGAAAGCAAAAAGTATCATACAGTTAGAATATAATGCTGGCATGTTCTCTTTAATATTTTTCTAGTAATAGACCTGCTTCTTAGCAATATTAGAAGTGTTTTATAAAAGCAGTTCATGTTACTTTCCTGGTCTGTTCCTGGCATAAGATCAAATAAACTATTTACACTACTACACAGTAATCCGGAGGGGGTTTTTGGGGCCACCTTCATGGGTTTTTTAACAATTGGTGGCATGTGCCAGGTGACTGCTGGGAGCTGGCAGCAGGGCAGGCGTGACTGACTGTGCTGACACTGCAGTGTGATTCTTTGGGGCTGTTGGGAAAACACCCCCCAGCAGTGCTCCCACCACTGGGATCCCAGAGTTCACTTCCTGAGCTCCACTACTAGTGATGAAGACTGGAAATAATTCTCCAGGTCATTCACACCATTGGTTCACCCTTGGCTACAGCACAGTCAAGACTCACAGGAGGCAGAGGGGATGAATTTCAGATCCCTATTCAAGGCCTGCACCGTGAGACACCAGGCACTAGAATGCAGCCCTGCAGGCCCAGCATGGCTGCAGGTGCCACCCCTCCTTGTGCAAGTAAGTGACGAGTAGTTTGCCATAAAGAAACAAATCCTGAACTTGAAGTGAATAACCTACAAAAAAGTCCAAACTCATTTCCCTTAAAAAACTAAACTAGGCCTTGCCAGGATTATTTGAAAGCACTCTTGTTTTAAGATGCGTTTCTTAAGTGGATTTTGCTAAAGAAAGGCATAACAAAAAAACCCCATTAGAGTAATTTAAATTCATAGTTGTGTTTTTTTTTTTATTTTTAATGGAAAAATAAAGGCAAACCTTTTGAAAGTAATATTTACTTAGAAACACTTTTTCCTTAGGGTGGTTACACAAATGCAAGGCAGTAACAAAATATTGTGCAGAAATTCTAACATATTTGCAAACTGTTACAGCTGACGGCTTCAGCGCTCAGCTGTCCTTCCCTGCAGCCCAGTGCTCTGTCAGCTGTGTCACTCCATTACCCCGCCGTGGGGCTGTTCTGCACCCAGGTGTTGCTGCAGGCTACACGAGCTGTGTGTTTCCATTTTAAATCTCTACCTAGGAATGGGACTTTACACAGTTCACAAAACACACATCTATGAAATGGTGGCAGACCCGGGAGGATCAAGTGCTACCCACCCTCCCCAGCACAGGAGAGCCACTTGCTCTGCAGTGGGGGAACCTGGAAAAGCTGCCACCATCATTGCCTCAGGTGGCAACTTCCCAGACATGGACAGGGAATGCCACACAATACAAAGAGTTACTCAAGTCCTCTTTGACTCAAACTCGGGTATTTTTCCCCCAGAGCTCTGCACTCCAGGGGAAATGCTGATATTGGCACATGCTCTATATGGAGCCTCCTGAGAAGCCCAGAGTAATCAGTTATTCCACCAACCCATGGGGATCAACCATCACCAGCATTTTCTATTGCTAATTAGTAATTTCAGTCCAGTAGCATTCTTAGTTTGAATCACAGAACTGGCCCAGCAGGAAAGCATGCTGTACAAAGCAGGCCTTGCAGGGGTTTATGCACTAGTAACTGCTGTCCCATACTGGGTTAAAAAAATGCAGAGGAGGAAGCTGAATTCCTACTTGTCTTCCCTGCGTTGGTGTGAGTGCCTATGCTGCTTAAATCCAAAACACGGAAGACAGTAATAACCTATCAGAGCTACAGAGCGCCTTTAAAACTAGAAATGAGTACTAGTACACACTGGAAGAGAAGGTTTAATCATCAGTAAAAATGTACAAAAATAGCCCAACGGGAACAGCTTCTGACCTTGGTCTCTGCAGCCACCACTCCCCTGGTACGGCTGGGAATCCTCCCCCAAAGTAGCTGGCCAGGGATGAGTGCACAGGGGCCAGGCAGCAGCCCAAGGTGGTGGTACATTCCTCAGCAGGTTCTTAAGGCAACACATTAAGATTAATTTACAGTGATTTTTATTACTAAATCTTGTTCATGTGGAGATAAACACTGCCCATGGCTGCTCGGAATGGGGTTTTGGGGTTTTAGGCAGCTGTGAGGCATGCACACCCCTGCTGGCACTGCAAGGAAGGGTCAGTCAACATCCCCATCAACTGTAGGTCCAGGGCCTTGAAAATTTACAGGAAAAACTCACTCAGATAGTATTAGACTCAAACCTGAGCCAGTGGCAGGTGTCTGTACAAAAGGTTACATGTGGCTTGGCCAGTGACGCAGTTCACAAAAGAGCAATTGCGACAGCGGGTATGTTTTAGCAGTACAGATCAAGAACTGGATTCCTTACTCCCATTGCCTTCCCCTCTCCAAAATAAACACAAATCCATCAAACAAATTAAACCACAAGAAACTATATTAAGAATCTCTTTCTACAAATGAAGCTTTGCCTGCCTACACAGGCTGTATGACAAGTGTTACTACCTTTCTAGGAAGGACCGGACAGAGGCGATGCTTTGGTAGGAAGGAGTCAACACTTCCCTGGGCCTGCAGACAAGATCCAGCGAGTACCACGCCGCCTTCCTTGGCAGTGTTCCCTGTGGAGTGCTCCCTCCTTGGTGAGCAGAGTGCTCGTGCTGCCTGGCAGCTCCAGGATGGACATTCAGCTTTGCACTTGGAATTTCATTTGCTTCTCTAGATTTGATGCCAGGCCCATAATAGTAGTACTCAAATGTATTTATGTGGTAAAATTAAAACCCACTGTTATTTTAGCAATGGAACTCAGGATATCAGAACCTGCGCCCTGAATTAGACATTGGTTTCTTTTATTATGCCACAATGTAAACATATTTGGTATAAATAACTTTCTCATTGATCTTCATCCAGTTGTTCCAAAAGAGTCCTCCTCTGTTTCTCCAACTCCCCTTCGCTCAGTTCACTGCCAGAAGTATCCCAGTTCCCCTGCAGAGAGAAGCAAGTTTAGTGGCAAGAACAATGGGGTTTCCAGGCTATGATGGTCATCAGTGGCAGCGCCTGTGCCCAACCTTTAGCCCAGTGCCACAGCAGCAATATAGGAGCACAGGGTGCAGGAGGCTGCTTGTGTCATGCTCTGGAGCCCTGACAGTGGCAGCCAAAACAAGTGGGGAGGGCACAGGAGGTACAGCAAGCAAAGCCCTGGTCCTCCTGTAGACTCTGCTCTCTCACACTCAAGTTCAAACCCAAGTTCTCAGGAAATGCCTACATTAGGCCAACTCATTGCATTTTCCAAAGGCAGCCGGAGGTCTGAGCAGCTTATTTTAAGACAATAATGTAAGTAGTAGCCATCTGCCCTAACAGCTCTTCTTGAAGGTGGAATATATGGGGCTTTACCCAGGAGGCCACCACCACTGCAATCTAAATAACCAGAGCAAGGCAAAAAACTCCTCCTCCAAGAGACCCAAAAACTTGAACCTCAAGCAGTTTGCTTTTTTCATTCGAACACTTGTAAGTATCTTCTCAAACGCTGTTCTAAACCTCCAAAACAAGTCAGAGAGCATAGCATGGCAGCCAAAGGCAGGACTGCAGTCACAGACATGCTCCCACAGGACTTGCCAGCTTGAAAAGTGCAAGAACTGCAGAACTTTGTTCCACTGAGACTTCCTCCCAGTGTCAGCCCAGCACTGCAGCTACTAAAATTCTAGAGGGCAGATGCTGCATTTGGTTGTTTTTATATATAAATGGAAGCAAGACATAAATAAAGCTCTAGCAACTTACAGTATGCCTGTAAAGCTCATGTACTACACTAGAGCATCGCACCTACACAGGAAGCACAAAGCATCAGATAAAAACGAAACAAGAAAGCTTACAGAATCTTTTCCAGGTCGCTTTTTAGTAGGAGATTTGTGTTTTGATTCAGATCTTTGCCTAACTCTATCCTTTTCACTCTCCCTCTCTCTTTCTTTTTTGTCTTTTTCTCGTTCAATGTCTGATTCTGGAGAATCCTGTGTAAACAGAGAAGAAAGATTAAATATATTAAATATTTATTTCTAGAATAACCACACCTCAAAAAAGGCTGACTTTGTAACAACAGAGACCGTATTAGGAAAACTGTGGCTACTAATTAAGCACATCTTATTAACCATCACAGAAATAAGTAGGGCAAGAAAGGTTACTGAAGTGATCTGAGGAGAGAAGAATATCAAAGAATGTTCACCATTCCCAGTGCATGCAGCATCAGGGCATGCTGGATGCCATACAATACATCTACATTTCTCCTGGGCACAACTGTCATCTGTTCAGTAAAATCTGCAGAAAGGGTGAAATCGGGTAAACACTTTTGTCACACAGCTGCTTGGCTTTTTCTGGATATTAACTATACTGTGAGGAATTACATGGCACGATGGTGGCTTTATTCCATGTTTCATCCAAGTGTTGCTACGCTTATGGGAACCTGTTTGTGTCAGAACCCTTCAGCACTAATATCTTACTCAACAGGTAACTATTAATGTCCCCCCTTGCTATGGACACTGTCTGCTGACAGGTACAGCTAACTGCTTGTAAATGAAAGGCACTAAAGAATAGACCCGTTCTGAAGAGTTCTGCAGCCAGTATGAGAGCAGAGACCCAAGCTGGTTTCTTTACACAGGACAAAAACATATTCTCTGCCTTCAACTGATACACACAAGCAGACAAAAGGAATGAAACTCAGCATTAGGCAAAGGTAAAGATGGCTGGGTACCTTCACAATTCCCCACAGCAGAAGTGAACACCAACATTTGCCATGATAAACTATAAATATCAGGCTGCTAGTGCAATCCTTTACACTTTGCTTGCACAGCTGCAGTTAAGCCCCCCAATTTAATAATCTTAAACGGCTCAATATGAAGGTATACGTAACAGAAAGCTATTAAGTTATTCTCCCCTCCAGCCTGCTCTCACACAGTCCCTATTACAAAGAGAGATGGATGATTACAGATCATAGAATAACAGAATGGACTGGGCTGGAAGTGACCTTAAAGACCATCCAGTTCTAACCCCACCCTGCCCCAGGCAGGGATACCTTCCACCAGACCAGGTTGCTCAAAGCCCCATCCAACCTGGCCCTGAACACTGCCAGGGATGGGGCAGACACAGCTTCTCTGGGCAACCTCTGCCAGGGCCTCACCATCCTCACATCACAGGGAAGAACTTCTTCCTAATACCTATTTTAAATCTATCCTCAGTAATTTTAAAGCTATTCCCCCTTGTCAAAAGCCCCTCTCCAGCTTTCTTGTCAGCCCCTTTAGGCACTGGAAACTGTTCTAAGGTCTCCCTGGAGCCTCCTCTTCTCCAGACTGAACAAGCCCAGCTCTCTCAGCCTGCCCCACAGGAGAGGTGCTCCAGCCCTCAGAGCATCTTTGTGGACTCATCTGGACTTGCTCAAACAGATCCACACTCTTCTTATGCTGGGGACCCCAGAGCTGGATGCCGTATTCCAAATGGAGGTCTCACAAGAGTTGACTAGATACCCAAAAAGCATGACTGAAACCATAAGGTGTCAGGTTGTCCATCAGCCAACTCAAGTCAACTGTACTTACAGACTTATGTCTTCTCTTCTTGCTCTTCTTCTTGTGTTTTTTTGACTTCTTGTAGCTTCTCTCTGCAGACATAGAAAGAAGCAAAATCACAATCAGTAGAATTATAAAGACTCAGAATAAAAGTAACATTAATTTAAAAATGAATAAGAAAAATCTCATACCAGATTCTGCACTGGAAGAACGCTCAGAAACTGATCTGGATTCTGAACGCTGCCTTTTCTTCTTTGAATGGCTGTCATCATCCTCAGTCTCTGAGCCCTTGAGACAAGAACCCAATGTGATCAGTAAGAACACAGCATTACAAATGGTTACAGAAGCAGATTTTAAACCGTGCAACACCTTACCGAGCGAGAACGTGATCGCTTCCTGTGATGTTTTTTAGACTTTTTAGAATGCTTCTTGTTCTTTGAATGATGATGCTGACACTCATGCTAGATAGAGTAAAAGAGAAGACAAATGTAATCATTGTCAGTCTACAGGACACAGCAAGAAACTTTAACGATGTTTCTCCTCATCCACGAAGGCATCCATGGCTAGCAGTGGTTAAAAAACCCCAACATAATCACACATTTGTTGCAACAAACCCCATGAACAGCTAAAGTATTCCCATGTTAAACCAAACAGGTGTCTAGGAGCAAGGAAACACAGCCACAGATGCACACAGCTTCTATTACCTGGAACCCTGTTTCGGTGTTTCCCATTTAAAACCCCTGCTCAAGATGGCCTAGAACACACTGCATGCCTTGCTCTGCCAAATTTGAAATTCTGAAATTAAGCCATTTAAAAAAAACCTCTTACAAACCCCAGGAATTGGAACAACACCAC
>JANRGW010009227.1:6050-30046 GCA_024733675.1 Psilopsiagon aymara | reverse complement strand
GAAGAAATTCTTTACTGTAAGGGTGGTGAGGCACTGGAATGGGTTGCCCAGGGAAGTTGTGAATGCTCCATCCCTGGGAGTATTCAAGGCCAGGTTGGACATAGCCTCGGGTGGCATGGTTTAGTGTGAGGTGTCCCTGTCCATGGCAGACAGGTTGGAACTAGATGATCTTAAGGTCCTTTCCAACCCTAACTGTTCTATGATTCTATGATTCTATGACCTACTGGCCATGCTTCTTTTAATGCAACCCAGTATAAGGTCAGTTTCTGGGTTGTAAGCGCACACTGCTCACTCATATTTAGTTTCTTATTGATCAACGTCTGAAAAGCATATTAGTCCTTCTTTTATTTGTTCAGGGTTTTTTTAAAGTTCAGAAAGTCTTAAATAGGTTCAGATTGTTCAGTACACATCCAAAAGTTGCAAGGATGGAATTGTCAGTGTTTAAAGTTGTTTCCTGGGGGGAAAATGGTGAATCAAAATTTCTTGGTTTGCATCAGTAGTCTGGAAAAAAATCCTTATGAGGTTTTCAGATGGATGGAATAGAGTATTACATCATAGCACAGATAAATCTGTTTTACAAACTAGTCTGAGTATTCTTGCTAAGCAAGTTCATAAGGACTTTGTTTAACATAGCTGAACATAAGGTCTCTCTAGGAATTCAGGTGTGTTAGTTGTGCTTATGAAACAGGCGACCTTACTATGAGGTAATAATATTGCCTAAAGTAATAATATTAAACTTTAAGGCAGTGAATCCCAGGATTTGGTGTTTTTATACTTCATGCAGTATTTTTTAAAAATAATTTTTCATTAGGATTTAAATTCTTTTAGCAGCCCAATAAAAAGGGATACTGCAAATCTGATCAGCACTCAGAAAAGTAGAAATCTGAGTAGGCCAGGTAGCAAATACAGACTTCAAATTTTACTGCACAACAAGTTATTCAATGTCTTTTTCCTGCGGCCTCATTGACCAATGTGGGTCACAGTTTCGAAGTTTAGTAACACGGTTGAATGCTAGCCACACCCAAAATTCAGATCTTTGCTGTTAATTTGTTTTTGTGGAAGCATGTAAAGCACACTGCATACAGCCTCCAAATATACATGCTGACTGTGAAAGCTGTGCTGTTTTAATTAAAGCTTTAATATGCCTCTTTCCGTTGCTGCTTGCAATTCCTTCAAGAAGAAAAGGCTCAAAATCAATGCTATATTACAGATTTACATTCTCATGTGCACTCGTTGTTCCATATATGAAGATTTCCTTGTAAACAAAGATGGCAGTGTGTGAATATTATTTAAATGTGGGTTTTATAAAATCAATATGAAAAAGTAAAATTAACAATTTTCAAAAGCAAGCATCTTAGTTCACTAAATTTAGTTCAGGTTAATCTTATATTTTCTACTTACTAAAAAAGTTTTATCTTAAGCTGTTCATAACTACTGATTTTCACCTTTTGTTACTAAAAGTGTGCTGCTTATATGTAATGAACTTCTGTAAATACAGAGCTCTTCTGGCTGTAATTTATGCTAATTTAACAGGTTTCAAATAGAGTTTTCATGTAATGGTGAGCCTGGGAGTAAACGTCATGCAAGTTGGATCAAAATTGCGAAGCTGATAGGTGGAAAATGTTTTACAAAGAAAGATGTACCCATGCAGGTCAGCACAAGTGAGTCCACTGTAAGAGGGGATAGTGATCAAAATGCTATACTCTTGCAGGTGGAAGAATGGTTATTTCAGAAAGTGAAGGGAAAGAGAGTGGAAACAAGGAATGGTGGCCAGGAGCAAAACAAAACAAAACAAAAAACAACCAACCAACAACCCTCCAACAACAACAACAACAAAGTAGCTTTTTTCAAAATTAGCTAGGAGTTAAGATCTAGGATGCAGTGTTTGAATAGGAATCAAATCACAACTAATCTCGGCACTTGCATGATCGATGAAGTCTAATTTCTATTTGACTAACCCAAACATTAAAGAATATGCCTATTGGAAAAACAGAAATGAGCCAGATGTCTAACACTGAGATAAGAGCAAAACCAAAGGAAGAAAGCAATGGTTCTTCACAAAATTGAGCAATTGAACAACTTGGGGATTGGAGTTATGGACTTCTAAGTTTTCTTTTCTATTTCACAAAGAAACTCACCCATAATGAATAGCACTGATTTAACAAAAGTTAATGAGTGGAGTAGATAAAAGCTAGAGATGTCTATTTTGCATTACAAAACATTCAACATTTTTTTCCTCATTTGGAACAAAACCAAATTAAACATTTAATGTTTCAAAACTTTTCATTATATGAGGATATCATTGCAAAAAAAGGCTACATTTTTTTTAAAATGAAATTTTCCCCTCTGTGTGCACTTTTCAGTTGTGTCTAACTTTTATGATGCCTACAGAATTTTATGGTATATAGTAAGAATCAAAATATTAAACTAATTACTACATTTATATAGATCTCATTTAAGGACAGATGTTTTTTATTGAATTCTCTTTGAAACCTCTTACTATTTAGATTTGTGTATCTTGTGTTATGTTACAAAACTTTGTTGCTAATTAATACATGTGGGTTTTAAAGCTTTCAGTATAAATGAAAGCAGTTTCACACAGTAGCATATGCTTGAATATTTCAGACTAAAACTTTCTAAATACTGGGTTTATTTTCTCTAGTATAAAAAATAAAATATTCCCCTTGGGAAAAATCCCCCAAATATATGGGAAAATGAAAAAAGTAAAAATCTGTAAAAAATATTATTGGGGGAGGAAAAGCTTTAGTTGACATCAGTGGAATTTCCTGTCTGAAATTTTCAGTATACACATCGGTCAAAATTAATTTATATTTGGATGCTTACGGTATCAATGGATGTTCTCTTTGGAATGTTCCCTATGTAGAAAATGTGTAAAATATTCACATAACTAAGAAAAATGGTGACTTATACCTCAGTGGGGAAGTTATGGTCCTTGTGCAACCCTGTTAGTAAAATACCATTTTCACATTACTCACTGACGTGTTAAGTTTCAGTTTTAAAAGGTACCATCATTTCAAACTCTGTGTAGATAGCAAAAAGCTAATCACATGAGTTAAAAGTATTGGAATATTAATATCTGGCTGTACAAATCATAAATAACTTGACATCATAAGTTTAATGTTTTTCATAATTAATCCAATGGTTTAGATTATTTACCTTATGAGTCCCACAAGGAAAAGAAAGCTGAAATACCTGTATCATAATATTTCTCATAACTGATTAATGTTTGCCTTGGGAATTACATGATGTTCAGTGTATTTATTCTTTGCTACTTCTAATGTTAGGTATATTTTTCCATAAAAGATAAATGTACTCTTGGTCCCATAAGCAATACAGAAGGAGTAGCTAACGTGTGTGTTACAAAAGTGTATAGTCATCCAGATGTATGCCATGTTTTCTATTTTCCAAATTAGTTTTCAGAGTCAATTGGGTTAACAGGAGAGCTAATATTTCAAGAAGAGTTTAAACAAACTGGTTTGTTAATTTTTCCCTGGGGATCAAGAGTGGAAAATAGGAAAAAGGCAAATAAGAGCAATCTAGAGCTAGTGATATTGGGCTGATAGAAGGAACTGAATTAACTTAAATGTGTCACATTGATTTAAGATGTATGTGATACATTATAAAATGTATTCTTGCCCTGCATATAGCATTGGAAAACAAACTACGCATTTTATTGATGTAGTATTTCAAGACCTCAGTAAAACCTTAGCAAGCTTATCTTTACTGTCTTGTGTGTATTTGCTCTAAGATTTAAAAAAATCCATAAAGTAATTGTAGGAAATGGGTAAAATACATAATGGGTGGTTTTATGCTTTCTAATCTGTTGAACTTCCAGTGTTTTCCAACGCTCTCCTTGTGCATCATATTCTGAATGAGGGCAGTGCTTGAAAAAGGGACTCAGGGAGCCCTGTTTCTCTAATTGTTTGGTCCTCTCTTCAGGAAAAAGAATAAGTGTTTCACCTCTAGGACATCACAGAAGTTCTTCATACTACAGGTAGGATGCAGCTACAGAGAACAAAAACTGCGTGGCTTCCAAAACCAAGGACAGACTCTACAACATGCCCCAGCGAGTCTGAAATATGGCTGGTTAATGGGCATAGGCTTGTGACCAAATACAATGCAAAAAGCATGAGAAAGAAAATATTACATAGTGCTGCTTTTCTTCTAGTGTAATTAGAAAGCAATATTTGACATTCCTCTTACTTATAGATATTATTGTCACCCATACACATCCTACAAGTATGAGTAAACTGTTACCAAACCCTGACTAAACTTCTGATTTCTGTTTTATTTTTCATTCTACTAAAACTAGAAAAGCAAAGTTAAGTTGACCCAAGTTATGTTGACTTTTGTCTCTTCCCACACCTTAAAATTTTTAAAGCCTTGTTTTGAAATGTCTCATTTCCTGTGACTTATTTACTATTTTTATTATTGTCCTTTTCAGTCCTTTGACAATAAGGGTTGTGATTAGAGAAGAATAAAAATATGAGAGCAAATCTAGACATTTCTTCCCAGCTACTTTACTTCTATGGTGAACTTTGGTGTTACTTACCCATCAAGGAAGGACTAGCCAGTAACTTATCTTGAGTTATCTGATGTGCCAATGTGAGTGAGGATATTACAGAAATAATAGCCAGATTGGTACGGAAGGACTTAAAACAGGCACTAAAAGATTTTCAGGTTACAGCTTTCAAAAATAATATTAAGTACTACTGATACTTAGCAAGAAGGCAAGGAAGAAGAAGGCATAAGAGAGTCATTGTTGGGCATTGCACAGAAGCATTCTGTTTGGATATCATGTAATGTTTATAAACAATAGCATGCAAGAGTCTCCTACACTATTGCTTTCCTTCCTCTTAGGAGCTCACTGTAGAGCTAACATGCTGAAATGGGGAAACCTACTGCCACCATAGTTGCACTGTGTAGCATGTGGTGATCCAGAGAGCTCAGGTTTAAATGCTTTCTTCAGAGAACTGAGTTGAATGATCCATTCCTCAAAGCTGTGAGTGAATTAATTGGCTCATCTCCCCAGTCACGAGGTTATTGTTGCCTGTTTCGTCATTGTGTGCCCTTTCCAACCCTAACTGTTCTATGATTCTATGATTCTATGTTTATATTTCCACTCAAGAAATCTTTCCGATCAGACTGTTGGTTGGTTTTAAATTCCATGGTCTTTCATAAATATTACAGCGCTCAAGTTTAGCTGTCACAGAAAGCAATGTAAGCATTGTTTCGCTCACTGCAGATCGAAAGTATCCAAGGGGAAAATAAATATATTCTATGGACTTGGAAATGTAATGTCACATGTTTTGACAAAGACAGAAAAAGCAGTAAGTCAAGACTGAGTATGGCAGGCCACAGTAAGTATGCCATCAGAACTGGTATTTTTAAGAAACTTGGGTGTTTGTTTGTTTTTTTTTTTTAACTCAATTCCATTTGCCTCTTGTCTACTTTTATTTCATTTATATGTCTTATACTCTCAGCATGCAGTTTAAATTAACTACAGAACATAGTACTTACCTACTGCTGCTATAGGCTGCCACCTACCACAAGGCTTAGGATCTTTTCAAATGCTAGTAAAACTGAATATATTAGTTTAGCCTGAATATAGTATAATATCAGAAAGAGAAGAATGGTTTTCACTGGGCCTTTTATATGTGCACCTCTTCTTCTCACTCCTCATTACTTCAGTGTCTCTTTTAGTTTCAGTTGTACCTACATAAACACAGAAATCTCAAATATGAAAAGTAAATTCAAACACCTCTTCCACCCTGGGATTAGGCATGACATTTGCCACAAGACTTGCTGTGCTGTTTCCTTTCCCCAGCCATGGTTGGTCTTTCCTGTTGAGACTGTAGGGTTTTTGTCACAGTCTTTCTGCTTCTCTCTGTTAGTAGATCCCAGATTTTGGGATTATTATTTCAGTTCGTAGTAGCCCTTAGGTGTTGCCATAGTAAGTAAAATTACAGCCAGGAACAAATTATTCTCATTTTGTGTTTTTTCAGTGGTTAACAATTCAGGTTCAGTAATGTATTGCAGTACTTGTGATCCTGTTACTTTGTTTCTACCTTTCTTTGTCTCATTGTCATTTTGGTGAAAATAACTGGAGAAAAAGCCAGAAACTTTTGACTCATTTATTTGGACCTGTATGCTGAAAGGAGGACGGGCTTTTAATTTTAAACATGCATTTCTTAGCATTTTCAAAGCTCCTGTTGGCTTTGGAAGGAATCTTTTCTATACACACTTAATAACACACCTAATCAAAGTATTCATTTCGTATTTACTGAATTTGTCTCCTACTTTTAATTCTTTGGGGAATTTCTAAACAAAAGTCGTGCAAGTAGTTTGAAACAAATACCTTTCCTAATATTAATATATATGCCTTCGAGGCCTATAGGAGTTATTTACACCAACCAATAATATCAGCTTCTCTGTATAGCCTGAAAAAAAAAACCAAAACACAAACAGTATCCCACGCAGGATCTAGAGTCTTTCACATCTCACCACCTGGCTTACAAGGTTGTATATCTTTCAACTGAATCATTTATGACAAGAGAAGCTGTTAAAGTTTCTTTGGCAGACTGTTTAGATGTGGCTGCCAAGGAAAAGACATTAATGTTAGCTATTGCAGCTGTGCTTGCATGTACCCAAGGCAGTTCCAATTTTACTATTATTCAAAAAATGTTGCAATTCATATTGTTCCCTATTTGTGCTCTTGAGCTGGGCTCTTCAGGTTCATCTGGTTCCAGACTTAGCTTTAGTTTCTGTTTGGTTTAGGGACAGCCTTTTGTAGAGTGTGACAGAGCTGTTTATTGTGTGGTGGTGAGTAATAGGTTCATCAGATGCCAAGCTATAACAGTGTAGGGGTCTCAGAGTGACAGCAGTGCTTCACAAACAAGTATTACACTACCCAGATATGGCTCAAGAAACACACTTTTGCCTTGGATTTTCTGGTGTAATTCTAACAGCTTGTTTTTCTGTCTTGCCCAGCTGAAGAAGGTGATAGTGCTTTGTGTATGTGTGGTGAAGAATGCAGCTTAAGCATGTCCATTACATCATATTTCAGTGATAGAAAGCCAGAGTAATCTCTCTGCTGAAGTCAGTGTAATGTTTATATATGTGTTGCCTACTTTTGTCTGGTTACCTAAGTGCCACTTACATTAATTTTTTTGTGTGTGTGACTAAGTCTTTGAATGTCCTGCTACAAAATGCAGAGATCACTGAAGTGAAAAGCTGGTACTGGTCAGCATTGTTTTGTCATGGATGCTTCTGTGAGCTTTTGTGTTGTCTGTCAGAAAGAACAATTATTAAGAGATGCATTAATCACCTATATCTGGTGATTCATTTGGATAGATGTAACAAAAGCAGAAAAATATGAGAAACATGTCAGCATGATTTATCAGCAGATGCAGAAACAGTTCAGTGAAGGTTTTAAATGCATGCACAAGAAACTTCTCTAGAAAGGTATCACTGCTTATTCATAATAATTTGACTAGAAAAACCTGTTGTATGATAGTCTTGAATGCTGTTTCCTTGTCTTTGTCATCCTTTTCTCTGGCAGGGCTATTTCCTACAAGTCGTATTCCCATACTGCGTCCAATTTAATTCTGCCACTGCTGAAAAATACATTGCAGCACTGACTTAACATGAAATGGCAGCTAGTACCAAGCAAACAATGAGCTCTATTAGTCCAATTTCTAGCACTCGGTATGTGATGATATCATCTGACCAACTTAGTTCTGTCCAGTGTAACTATTTTTAGTATTTTCCCTTACTGCCCTACATGCCTCCTTTCTCCTAGATGCTCTGCTGCATCTGCTTCTGATGCTGAAACAAAAAGGAACTTATGGAGTGGAAAGAAAAACCAAGATTCCTAGAATAATCCAGCTGTCATAGAATCTGACATAGCTCTTTCATATTTACCAAAATTTGCTATACTTTTCATGATATGAAGAATTAAATTTCAGATCTAATAAATGCACACAGCAAGCACAAAATTTGAGCATCAGTACATACAGTGTAGAAGCTCATGATTTACTTTACATATGCTGTTAAAGACCTGATACTAGCTTTCTTGAGTAATTCAGTATAAGAATCATAGAATCATAGAATAGTCGGGGTTGGAAAGGACCTTAAGATAATAAAGTTCCAACCCCCCAGCCGTGGGCAGGGACACCTCCCACTAAGCCATGTCACCCAAGGCTCTGTCCAACCTGGCTACTGCTCAGGCTGCACTGGCTCCACTGCCAGCGATGGAGCATTCACAGCTTCCCTGGGCAACCCATTCCAGTGCCTCACCACCCTTACAGTAAAGAACTTCTTCCTTATATCCAATCTAAACTTCCCCTGTTTAACTTTGAACCTGTTACCTCTTGTCCTATCCCTATTTGGGGAGGATATCAGCTTTTTTACTGCAAAACTCAGACTTTATCATTAGATGGGTTTTGCTTTCCAGTTTAGGCTGTAAGAAATGTTTATGATATGATCTGAAGCCCTAAAATTTAAATTATGCACTGAAAAATCAGGTTAAGTGCAAGCAAATATTTACAGGGATCCACAAATTTCTTTGGTTTTGGTCTCATTTAAGATGAAGTATGCTTGCCATTTGCATTTGATAATCAAATAACTGATCCGGTAAAGTGCTTAACTGCAGAAGTTCAAGAGACAAGCCATGTCGTACTGGCTAGACTCATGCCAGGTTGAAGTAAGATGTGCTGGTTTGCTCCTGGCAAACAACACCAAGCTCTGTACCAAGCTGAGTACAGAGCTTCTCCCTGTTAAGAATTACAGTTAACAGTTGCCACTTCTTCTTGTGTAATACTATTACTGTACCTATGAACAGTTCTTCCTTATTAGTTAAATGTTACAGGGATACCTCTAGTATTTCCTGTATCTGCTTTCAAAGATTAATAAATAAAACTGGACAATTTTCCTTAGTTGGACGTGCTTTTTAGTTCATGGGGGTTTTTTTGTTCTTTAATATGTTTTCTTTATGCTATCTTGAATGGTACAATTTTTCTTTTAAAGAACTTTTGAGCACAATATTGGATAGTTCTATCATATTAACTTCAAGGAGAATGCTAAAATAGAGCAGGGCAAAACACAAATGCTCTCTTCTGCCTCAGAAATAAAAGCAATAAAGGTCTAAGGGCACTCTCCTAATATCCTGATAACAAAGACTGAAGTCTTATTAATATTGACTTCATCTGTGGTTAAACCACATTTGACACAATTATCTTGACAAATTACTATTAAATGGAAGAGTCTCCTGTACAGATGTTTCTATGCCAGCGTGTCTATTAGCCTGGCAATTTATATATTCTGCTGCGCATCTTTGTGATGGATTTCAAAAGAGCTAAATTGAATATTTTTGCCTAACAAGAGTAGGTTCTAGGAAATGTTATCCCATGGCTACTTGTCCTCAGAGTGTGACAGATGATACAAATCACCACAGTATGACCTCCATTAACTTGAAACATTTGCCCTGATGTCCTCTGCAAAGACTTGGTGCATCAGAAAATTAATGTGTAAAGATTGTACCTGTTGTAAAGTTTTTTCTTCACTTAGAAGTCTTTATAGGTCAAAAGAAAATAGATTCAAATGCTATCTACTCAACTATAGTACTTAAAGTGCTTCACAGTCAACCCCTGGTGGGTGCCTTTTACACCCTCCTGAGTGCCTTTCTTAAATTGATGTAATACTGACTCTCCTTGAAATTTTTTCATGTTACTGTAGTTGGGAGTAGCAGACTGTAATCACTGGTGGTGTTTTGTGGTTAAAACTACCTGAAAAAAAATGTTCAGAAAGTAGTGGAAATATAATTGGGTTGAACGTGGTTTTCTGCTGAAGTTCACAAGGTATGATTACTGAATGCAATTATTTGATAAGGCACAAAAGAGAATAGGCAAATATCTAAAAATAAGTTCAAAGAAGTAAAGAATCAGAAGAAAGTATGAAATATTAATCGAGGTTTTTACACAAATGGAATGAAAAATATTAATCAACATAGATCATCCCAAATAAATACTCAAAAATGTTTGCAAGGATATAATTTCTCACAAAAATCAGGCAGATGATACAAAAAAATCCTGTTTGTTTATATTCAAAGGCACTGTGCATGGAATCATCTAATTACTTGAAGCAACTGCAGCACAACATATGTGAAGACTATTTTCCTCTTTTTTCTTTTTTTTTTTTTTTCCAGAAGTATAGAGTTCTCCTGATACAGTCACATTTCTCTTCTGCAGCCTTGTTGTTTATATGCTTCAAAGATCATAGTTCCTTTGTTGGGTTTTTTACAGACAGGAAAAACGAATGTAGTGTCTCTCCAAAGATGTTGCAATTTTATCACATAATGAGAACAAGAGTAAAAAAAAATTTAGAGATAAATAGATAATTTTTAGGAAAAGTTACCTGGAAGAAATATAGGAACTATAGAAGATAAACTAGGAGTAATCAGTAGGCGATTAATCTTATGCGCAAATATTTAACATAGCAATTGGAACATAGGAACCATCCAAAATAAGTCTAAGTATACTCTTTATCACCATGAAGTATATGAAATAATAGGCTGAGAATTATACTGTATATATAAGAAACATGGTCCTAGTACTGAATCATTGTAAGATGAATTTGAAGGGACACTCATAACTGAATTAAAAAAAAAATAGAATGCAGATTGGTTTTTAGAGTCCCAAGTTGAAATTTGCTGCTGCCAAATCATAGAAGCAGACATGTTTTTCACTTGTAAACTGAACAAATTTCAGCTGTGAGTAGGAGACACATATATAACCCCACGATCATATTTGGAAGAGAACAGATTCACTTTAATGGGAACTAGTTGATATAGCTGGGAGAAAATATCCTCATCAGTATTTCAAATGTAGGACATAGAGAGAGTACTCTGTCTCATGGTAAGAGTTAATATTCTTTATTTCCTGACTTTGTTCATTCTGATGTTCTAGAGTTTGGCTAACTTTATATGTACATTTATGTGTACATATATATATGTGTCATAATAATAAAAACATATTGAAATTCATTATCAAAGAAAAGCAGAGCAAGAACGTCGCCTTCAGTTGACTTTGTTAACAAACAAGTCATTTACTTTCTGAGTCCCTAATTAAACCTAGTGTTTAGGCAGTACTCGTTTGTGAATTGATGACAGTCCTACTCAACACAGAGTCAAAACTTCTGTCCTTCCTGGGCCTGACGTGATGAGAGAATGCAGGTCACTGTGATATGACAACAGGTCCTGTTCTGCATATTCAGTTCACTCCTAATGGGTCCTCACTGAGGTCAAGTTTCCTGTCAGTGCAGGACAGAGTAAAATATTCCATCCATCATTTCTTTATCAGCTTTTAAAATTCTTTGGACAATGTACCACTTCAGACCATTACCCCTAGCACAGAATTAACATCCTGCAAAGATCCCATGTAGTCTTCAGTATCATCGCAGAACTTCTGCCTTATTGCAGTAATTTCTCTCTACCCCAAAGAAGAGGAGTCAAAACTAATTCTGATTTACCACTGTTCCCCACTTCAGAGGAGAAACTGAGTCATTAAATCCACAGGGGGAAGAGAAACTAAGCATGACTGAGAAGTGTATAGGTTAAAAATGAAACTGAGAATTTTCCCAGGTGCGTATTTCTTGTGCACAGTTGCAGTATGTTTGTTTAAAGCACAAGATAATTTTATAGAAGTCCTTAAAATAAGAAGTCATCCCATGTAAAGGCAGTTGTCTACACTGGAGTAACATATAGCATAGCCATAATTTGACTCGTCAGTACTGTATCAGAATGTCTCTATAATTGCTACAATATACACTTCGCACAATTTCAGTGCATTGAATTTTTGCCATTTATTCTCAAACTAATCCTCCTTTAAATGTTCCCTTTCTGCTGATGTGAATTGAAGAATTCTTTAGATAACACCATTAGCTTTTCATGGTATCTAAATCTCTTCTGCCATGAGCATCAATACTACAGTGCTGCTGTCTCCAAGCAGTTCTGCATCAGTGCTTTTAGATGGAACATGACAGATACAGTAATGTTCTCCACATAAATTGCTCTCTACATATAGGCAACAAGCAGAATAACATGGAACATTCATTGCCCTGCGACTGAAAAAATTACAACTGTATTCATTGTATGCTGGTTCAAATGCCTGAACCAATCATAACATACAGCAGTCTTAGCGAATTTTAAAAGCCATGTTCTAAGTCACAGTGAACTAACTTGCTCCCGTGGGGTTCCTGGAAACAAGGATTTCAGTTGAAGGCAAATTTCTTCCTCCTTTTTTTAATAGCATAGAATTGAAAACTAACTAAATAACTTTGGGTTACAATCTGATTATTAGGCTGATGGTCTTCATTGTTACTTATGGCTGTAACATGCAAGATATATACTGACTTAACTATTCTGCTTAATTTTATGCATACATCCAAATCTAAATAAGCAAATTTAATTCAATGAAATGCATAAACTTACTGCACAGCCAAGTGTTATATTCCTTATAGAGCTGCAGCCATTCACTCCAGCTTTCTGGCTTATACATCCAGCTAAAGCTGGCAATGTTGTCATCTGCAATTTAAACTCCATCTTTAAGCTTTTGGAAGTAACAGGTAGCTTTGCTACATATGTTAATGACAATATAATTTTTACCTTTATCCCCCTTTTTAGAGAACCTTATTCTTATAGTAAAGGATGTGCTTTAAAGTGATTGTCTCATTTTTTAAAAAAGCTGTGCTATATACTCTGCATTAAATGTACTACAAAGAGTGGGATATTCTTGGTGGTTTTGTATGGTGTGTAGTTTTAGTTCGTTATACATATTTCTTTTTGTATTTCCTGGTCAGTTAATCAGGAAAATGCTGCTACTATGTTTGGGAAAATTAAGACAGTTGTGAAACATAGAGCATTTAACATTGAGTGGAACAGCATTTTATAAAAACTTACTGGAACTCAGTTAATGTAAGAATATTTAACATACCATGTGTAGTTTAAGTTACTGCCAACTAATAATCAAGCAGTTTAGCAGCAGAGTTCTTTGAATCTCAATCCGCAAACAAGTTGTAAGAGAAAAGGCCTGCTTCAGTTTTTGGACAAATGGAAGGGGCAACTTAGTAATAACCCCCTCTAAAGTGACATCTCTTGTCTTTATGAAACTATATCCTTGTCAGATCAATTCTGACAAGAATTGTTGCCTATGATTGGTTGAGGTCCTTTGTGGGAACATTGGACACTCTGGCACAGAGTAACGCAGGCTCCAGAATATTTATTTTCTATATGCTAAGAAATTATGGGATCTGAAAAGGAAAGAAGGAATGTTCATTTGTACTTTTTTTTAAAGGTTGCACTAATGGAGGTCACACTTCTAACGCTGTCCATTTTCTTCCTTATCTCTTTCATATGTTCACTTGTTGGTACCTCATTCTCTTCCAGAAGTTTGTGTATGATTCCACTGTGCTCTGATTATCTGCCTGCAACTCCCATTTTTTAAAAATATGCAATATTTTCCTCAAGAGCTGATTTCCCATTTGACAGCATTCTAGCTGGCAATTTTCAGCCTCCCTACTCTCTTCCAGTACGTCGCACTACTTTTACCCAGATTATCTATGTCCTTTCATACTTTAGCATGCGGGTGCCCTCCCTGCCTCAGTTATCTTTTATTCTTCATCTCCGTCCATCAACTTTCATGAACCTCTCCTTTCTTAATTCTTGTACTTTATCAACTTTACCGGCACCTGCTGCTGCTGAAAATGTTTGTAGTGTTCATAACTTTGAAAAATTTTCTTTTGTTTACTGATGTTTTTCAAGTTAAAGAACTAAGATTATTTCTTTTCTTCTATCTCCACATGACATTACTTAATTCCAAAATTTTGGCTTCTTCTGCAACATAGTCTGTAATCATATACAAGACATTTTTGCTGCTCAAATCTTCAGAGCTCGTTATTTGCAAGTATGTTCTCTGGGATAACTGCCTGCATTTCAGATGAGCACTCTAGAAATGACTGTCACAGTTCAAAGTGTTGATGCTGCTCTAATCCAGAAAAGAGTGAAGATACTTTGAAGATTTAGATGATGGAAGGTAACAACTGAATAGTCAGCCTTGCATTCAATCAGAGATGGCAACAGTGTTAAGTCTTTCTGAATATGAACATAAATGGCTCCTCTGACACAGTAGGGAAGAGCGAATTTTAGTGAGATGGAAGATGATGGGGATGGTCTAATTTAAGCAGTTATACTAGCATAACATTTCTAGCCACTTGAACTGATGCAGGAGGGCAAGCTTTTTGTTTAAGACTACACAAAAAGTGTAGAAGTCAAATCATGTGGAAATCATATCCTAACAGTTCAAGATCAATGGGAGCTATCTTTTTACCTGAGTAGATGGATTGCTTTCTTCACCCTGCTGTAGAAAAGGAATGTGAAATATTTAGCCATTACTTCTACAGGTGAACCTACAAAAATGTAAAACTGGAGATCTGTCCTGCTGTTGGCTGCAGCAATATGGAGGATGTCTTAGTGATCCACAGATGACATACTGCAAAGTACTTATGGGGAGGATTAAGAGTCCTTTTGGTTAAGCTGAGCTTCTCCTAATGGCTAAAATGTTTTGTGAAAGCACTAACAACAGCATTGTGGTTAAAAGCTTCTTGTTCTGCAGGATGATATCTGTATGACATTGACTTTTCTATTCTGCTGTTTTAGTAAAGCATAGAGCCACTATCAAATGTCTAATAGGTAAAAGATAGGATGCAGTTTGGCTATAACGAGGTCATCAATGCCATTGATAAGAACAGGTTAAAGTAGATTAAACAGGTTTAAAACATGGGCTAGAACTGGGGGAGAGGAACTTTGAGGTACTGTGAACTGGTCATTTGATGAAAACGAAGCTGGACAGGAGGTGAAGGCATTGTAGTAGTGACAGGAATCAGAACTTGTTTTTAGAGTACAGGCCCCTCATTTTTATCACAAGGGACATGGCTAGAAAGCAAGGATGAAAGATTTGTTGGGAAGTTTTATTTTCTAAATACAATTAAACTGCAATATATATCTAGCATAAAGTTTACTACTGCACAGTAACTTTAAAAAATATTTTTGCTCCAATCAAAAGCATGTTTATAGTTTATGCAATCACAGAATGCATTTACATAATGTGTTAAACTTCATTTTAGTATGCCAATCAACAGGCCATGTGTCAGGCAGAAACAGTGGAAGATACCTATATAAACTGCATGTTGTATGATATTGCCTTTCAGGAACTTCAGGGACATGCATTCATGCTAACCAACTGAATGAAACAAAAGTCTTCTGTAGTTCTCCTTATGACTTCTGTTCCTTGGAGGTAAGCACAGCTACCAGAAATGGAAGGAAAAGGAAGAACCAAACCCCAGCTGTCTGGTGTCATCTAAGCTGTTTGTGCAAGTGCATTTCCTCTTTGATGTTCTTGGCAATGGCAACTAACCAGCTGGGACATGTGTCAGCTTTTTTCCTGGGAACAGAGAGGAGGAGGAACATTCATACACAGACACTCTTGTCTCTGGTCTCTTTTGGGAAGCAGCAATTAACATCTGAGAGGTAATTAAATATGTCTTCCTAAATTGCATCTTATCTATGCTTGCGCCTTTTTAAACAGTATAGCAAACCTTGTTGAGCAGGGCTCATTTTAAGACCGTAAGACTATAGGCAATGATTTCATAAGGAAACAAATCATAACTCTGGACCTCTGGCCTAAGTGATGTAGGGCTAACTTTAAATGCAGGCTAACTAAGCCAGATAGCAAACACCATGAAGCCATGGTAGCACCCACCATGGGTTTATCACCTGGATAATCTGTCAGCTTCATGATTTCTGGGGCTGTTGACTATTCTGTTATCAGTCACCCAAATAAACTTACAGCTAGCATACCTGCTATGCTTACCCCCAAAAAAACAGTCACATCTGTGATAGCAGCATAAATATGACTTTTGTCTGAGCTCATGATTTTTTTACCTTTTTTTTTTTTTTACTTTTTTTTTTTTGGTTGGTTAGTTGGTTGGTGGGGTTTTTCTTTAACTAAAAAGAAAAGACTGCAGCTGTAAACCTTTAAAACTTGGACACTTACATTAATGTGCTGCTGTGCATTCCACACTCTTGATAAGCTCATAAGGTTATGCCTCTTAATTTTTTAATTCCTCTCTTAGTAATTCTTAGTAATGTAGGGTTTATGAATTTATGCAGTTCCGAGAAATTCAGAATGGCAGTAACTTTCCCAGTGACCAATTTTGTGCAAACTCTGTATCAAAATTTGTCAAGGCCATATAGTGATGTTCAGTAGTAGTCACTTGCCATATCCTTCTATTTCCAAGAAACAAACATTACTGACCAAGTAAACAAAATGTTTTTCTTCTCTTACATCTTTTGAATATAAATGCAAAATGAAAAGTAGGCCTGCATGAAATAGTAGATACTGTAATCAATCTATTTGTACATCTCCTCTCCTTCTCTCATTTCTTAAACCCTAGCAAAGTTGTTCCATTGCATCTTGTTCCTCAGTTGTATTGTACCTTCTAATCTATCAAATTAATCAGGCATCCTAAAGTTTCTTGACAATTTATCAATCGTGTCAGACAAGCATTGGACTAGCATACACCCATCACAAGTGCACTGAAAATCAATGGAAAGTAACCTTGCTTCCTGCAGCATTTTACACTGACTGTAGTTAGCGTCCTGTCGTTCAGTAAACAAAGTACTTTGTAATGTAGAATATATTAATTTGCTGCAAGGTATTTCAAAATAAGGTGACATATTTCAGGACTTTTTTACTGACAACATTACAAATATGAAGAGACTGTTTTTTGATAGATTGAGTAGCACATAGCAAATCAGAAGTTACTTTTGGTGACTGCTCCTTTAATGAGATGTATCACACAGCTTGGATAAATAATCTGCTGTGTGAAGCAACTTATCATGCCAGAATATACAGCATATTGTCATGGGCTTTTTTTTTTCTTTTTCTTTTGCTTTTTTTTTTTTCTTTTCGATTCTCTGGTATTCTGATGAATTATTTGCAGCATTTCCCTTTCACTGCTGCTAGAATAATCAAGTTATGTTTCTTGAACATCAGTCTATCATTTTCACTGACTTCCTCTGTTGTCAAAGACATAGGGAGGAGGAAAAAAATCCCCACTGCTTAATTTCACAAGGCATTCTTTTATTTCCTTTGCTCCTTTGTTTCTTTGCTTCCTCTGCTTTTTTTGTTACAGCTTTTAACTTAGAGAAGACTTTTAAGTTTCTACACTTTAGTGTAAGCTAATGAAGTCTCATTATTTATTTATTTTTTAAATGAACTGTAGTTTCACCACCATGATCCTCTGAGCTTTAGATACTTTCTCATCATTGCATCAATTAATCATCTTCAAGATTATATTTTTCTCTACATACAGAATATCCTTAAGAATTTTTGTGGGGTTTTGGGGGGGTATTTATTCATTTATTTATTTTATTTTATTTTTGGCAAACAGAAAGCAACTGTTACAAACTGAAACAGGGGAAGTTTAGGTTAGATATAAGGAAGAAGATATTTACTGTGAGGATGGTGAGGCACTGGAACAGGCTGCCCAGAGAAGTGGTAAATGCTCCATCCCTGGCAATGCTTAAGGCCAGGCTAGACAGAGCCTTGGGTGACATAGTCTAGTGTGAGGTGTCCCTGCCCATGGCATGGGTTTGGAACTAGGTGATCTTAAGGTCCTTTCCAACCCAAACCATTCTATGATTCTATGACTTCAAGCATAATTACTGCAGAGTCCATGACCTATTTCAGCCTCATTTTCCTAGTTTAACACAGTGGTAAAATTGTTTCTTTATAACCAGCTGTGGCTGTGGCTGAAAGTATCTATCTCTACTTGAAGAATTAAGATCATGATACATACGTAAAAATTTATTTATTTTAAATAAATACACCAAAGTCACAAGGACCAAGCTGTAACAGGTTTCCTTGCAACATGATATCTTAAAAGTGGTTTTTGCGGATGTGTTAATTTCAAGAGAAATTAATTTGTGGTTTAAATTACTGAACCTTACTAATCTCCTTGAACAGTTCTTATATCCAGCAGTAAAGTCAAATAGATGTGTCATTATTCCTTGGAAAAGTATACTACACATCTCTCTGGATCATTTCTGAAGCTGAGTTTCTTCCAGCTTACCCAAGCCTCACAAAAGCTTCATGAAAAATCAAGGTCGCTTCTATCATCTCTGAGTGAAATTTCTTAGAGTTAAAACTATGTTTGCATGATCCTACTGAAGTTAACAGGAGATATTCCAGTGAAATATAATAATACATTTACTAGTCTGTATGCACTATAGATATTTTCCCCATATTCATCTCCTATATCCTTTGGAATGGTTCTCTTTCTAAGAATTGCATTAATATGTTCTAGTCTGACCAGATTGAGGTTTGACTTTTTTATAGGTAATTCTAACATTAATTTTTTTAGCTTTACTTATAAATATTTGACTTCATTGTTAAAACTGATCTTTATATTCTGGTTGATAGTATAGTTTTACGCATAAATTGTCACCCTTTCTTAACACAGTTGTCAAGATATCAGCCTATTCTCAAAACCACAGATACAGGCCCTAAACACAGCTGTGGCACTGTGATAATTTTCTAACAGTTGGGGATATTTATCGATGGGCAAGTCAGACGCATATTGCTTCACAGTCTTGAAGGCAGAAAGGGACAGTTTTACCTATTTATTTTTTTTTATATGGAAGCAAAATACAGTCCCCAGGAACAGAACTTCCAAAATGGGACATGGCCTAAGAGGAAACATTTTTCCACCAAATGTGAAATATGAGACCATGCAGTCCTATCCACAGAAGTGTGTTAGTACAGTAACATAATAAAAAAGCCTATGCCATTGAATCATCAGTACAATTTACTAGAGGTAAATTTTTTATGTAGGTGTCTGGTATGTAAACTAAAGGAGGCCTTTACATAAGGGAAGTCATGATTACATAGATCTGGACCAAAACCACCAGGTTTCCTTTCTCCTTCCTTCCACCACAGTGAATGGGCATTTCCTAAAATACTCATTTTTTCTGAAAAAACAAACGAGTAAATCGTGGGAGAGAGAGCAGTTGTATGTTTTTTCCCTCTTCTTTTTTATAATATTCTTTATAGAGTACGGCTTATTTTCCACTCTCTTTTAAGTTCATTATGAATCTTAGAATCTTAAAAAAAAAGCTGTTTACATGGTTGGAACCCTTTGTATAATTGCCTGTAATTCTGTGTTGCTCCTCCAGGCAATTGAAGAGTATACTTGAAACAACAGCTCCAAAAAACAATACTGTATTTATTGTTTTCTGTATGCTAGTATAGTTATGAGTAACTCAGCATAACATATTCCTTTAGTGTCATGCATAGGACACTTTATACATTAATCTCTCTAGTTACGTCCCCACTAGCAGGTGGCGCAGTGCAGTTAGAGTGCATCTTCAGCACAAAACATTTGTTGTTCAGGGCACAATGTACACTTTTATATATCTTTCAATGTGGTCCACTTTGAATACGCATTAGCACCTGGAGCATGTTACTTGTGCTCCTGGACCATGACTTTTAGTTTGTTCCATTGAAAATGAATTCAGATTTCTGCCTAACCTTACACTAAATAAAGGGGAGATGCTGTACATGCACCATATAACTCACTGCATATTCCCTCTGACCTCTATATGGGTCATGTAGGTTAGTTTGCCTATTTCATTATCCTTTTAAGGCTGGCATCACCATTTAGGGCTCAAATTGGTCCATTTGTATTAAAAATCTTGCCAACATGGACATACCTGGTTTTGAAGTGAGACTGAGGCCAACAAACACTTTTGCTTTGGGCCATAATGCTAATTTCAAGTGTGGCTGTTATTTAGGCATCAATTATCTCTACCACTGTAAAAGTAACACACATAAAAATGCCTGTAGACATACTCTTTTATTATCAACTGCTCTTTATACTGTACATGCAACTTCTGTAATTATTTTTTCACTTTACAAGCCACAGATTAAACTAAAGATTATGATAAGAAATAGCAACCTTAGTGATCAGAATAGAAAGTTTGAGAAAGGTTCTGCGGTTAGACAAAAGAAGGTTTGTTCAGGACATTATCTGATTCAGTACACTATCTGATTGGAATACATTTTTACAGAAAGAGACAGAAAATAAAATAGGATTATGATAGACACTATTCTGATCATATACTCTATATTTTCATATTAAAGTTCAAACTAAGAAGTTATTGTTGTGATTCAAAATCATCTGAAGTGCACTTCCAGGAATATCCATTTGTTTCTATCTACTTGATAATCTGTATTTGCACAGCGTAAATCACTGGTGTGCCTTAGTCTTTGTAAAAAGCATTAAAATTATGTACAGAGGGAAGTCTCATTGACAGAATGTGGAGTTAGCTAAATATTTTTTGAGATGCTAGAAAAATAATTATGCCTCCCAACGCTCTGATTTACAATATAACCTGTAAATATGTTTCTAATGAACAATCACACTTAATGATCTTTGAAGCATGAGCACCTACTGGTGATAGAAGAGACAAAAATCTTACAAATTTGAGCCAGCCAAAAATATTTTTATATGTGACTCAAAATACATTCATAAGGCAACTAGAATTAAAATATGTAGAATATAGCTTACAATTAAAAAGCAGAAAATCACTTTTAATATATATTCAAAATGATAAAATAATTGCTGAATTATGCAAATTTTAAGATAGACCCCAAAACCAAGTAGATTTTTATTTAATTGCCACCTTTTGCTGATTCAAGTATGATAATCACAGGGAGTCCTAACAGTTCTAGGCTTTAGTAATGTATTCAAGTAAAATGAACAAAATAATTAGATGTCTAAATATTGATTTAAAGTGCTCCAAGTATTAATGAAGTTTTGCTCTCTACTCAACATGGGTTAAACTGTAGTTTGGATACCTTCATCCTTTTGCATTGCTGCTTGAGACTGAGAAAGCAGCATCCAAATACGACACTGAAAATTGTTCACCCTAGTGTAGAGAAAATATATCCTCACTGGCATGTTTTTTTGCAGGATTCTTATTACTTTCTTTTCCTGATAATCTCTACAGGACAATGGACTGTGATTTCCAAAACTTCTACATACTGCATGATCGGTGCAAGTTTAGAAAACATTGGCATGCATATGCTGTTCAGTGAGGTGGGTAAAAAGTGGAAAAGGAGGTTCACGTTTCTGTTTGGTACTTGGACATGGCTCCAGGAGAAGGAGAAGGACTAAGACTGTCAACCCTGGACACTGGAAAACCAGACTCGGGTATTATTTACTTCTGTGTGACTGGGATGAGGGAGGTTCTGCTACTTTTCAACTTAGCTCTGTGTACAAAATCCATTTTTTTCACTCATGCTTTTTATTGTTGCCTTATCTCCAACATCAGTACATGTCTCTGGCTAGTCACAGTAGCACTTCTAGTGCAGTTGCTGTCCTTGTCATTTTATGCTGCCTATACCCCTGTGTTAAAAATATTCCTTTGGTATTCATTATTAGGATTTCATTATGGTACCATTTTGGGGAGTCAAGTTAGAGAATCTGTTGTTTGGACATTTTGTCACTTGGATGCTTAGGAACCAGTAGCTCCAGTGACATGACTTCTTGAGATGGTGAAAACAGGGAGAATGTTAATGCTTCATATAGGGTACTTCCCATGTAGCCTGATTCCAGTGCAAATTTTTTGCCTTCAGTCCAAGAATACTACCATGTTATACTGTGATGTCCATGCCCATGTTATCCCTACTGTCAGTGAGAGGAACCAAATTTTCATTGTAATACAGTAGCATGAAAGGGATATTCCAATCACATATTATATTGATAACTAAATACTAAAATATCCTTACCAAAGATCCTGCATTGTGCAAACCTTTGACATACAGGGGTTTATGTTGCAGCAGAATCTTACCTATTTCTACTTAACTTGAACACATGACCTCTTCTAAGCTAGATAATTTTGTATGAAGGTTATGAAGGCTTAAGGTCTTTTATCTGCTTCACAGCGAAAAACTAACCTCATTTCGAGTATTACTAATCGTCAATCCAGGTGTCTTGGGTTCAGCTATAGCAGCCATTTTTCTCTTTCTTAGTACTGTTTCAGAGCTGTGATTTCAGCTTCAGCCAGAGAACAACGCTGATAACATCAATGTTTTTAGTTGCTGATAAGTAATGTTTACAATGATCAAGTACTTGTAGTCTCATGCTCTGACAGGGGGAAGGGGAAGTCGGGAGGAAGCAGAGACAGGACACCTGATCCAAACTAGCCAAGGAGGTATTCCATTCCACAGCACATCATACCCACTATATAAACTGGGGGCAGTTACCTGGAAGGGTTAGATCACTGCTCGGGTTGGGCTGGATATAGGTCGGCAGGTGGTGAGTGGCTGTATTCGCTTCCCTTGTTATTTCCCTTATCATTATTATTATTGGTGGTAGCAGTAGTAATTTGTGTCATACCTTAGTTACTGGACTGTTCTTATCTCAACCTATGGGAGTTGCATTCTTTCGATTCTCCTCCCCATCCCTCCTGGAGGAGGCGAAGTGAGTGAGCAGCTGAGCCGTTCTGGATTGACAACTGGGCTTAAACCATGACACCAGGGATGTTCCAAATTCTGTGTATAACTTACAACCTCATCAGAAAATGAAGAAAATACACTCAGTGCCACCTCAGCCACTAGCACTTAATGATCTGTGCCTTGGTCATAGCAAAATAGACCCTGATTCAGAAGAGCAAGAACCCCTAGACATTGTGTGCACCCATTGCTAAGCAAAATGTTGGTGCATGCAATTAGCTGCTCAAATAGGGCATTCCATAACTAAATGTGCACATATGTGCGTTTGAAAGTACATAAATAAATTCTGCAGCTGCAGCCCTGTCATTTTTTGATGTTCATCCTTTAATTTTATTGAGTTAATTGTTAAGAAGAAGGGAGCACACTGTCCTTCACCAATGGAATTGTAAGTGTACAAAACCAAGTCTAACTCTGGACCTCTCTAGAAGCACTAGCTATTTAAGAAATTTGGAATTTATATAAAAATATTAATTATTTTAATTCAAATAGCTATCTCAGTTCCTTCAAACTGTGGATGAAAACAGTGACGAATTTTTTTTTCTTCAAGAAGATGGAAAACAATGAAGCAGAAATGCATGTGGGCAATGTTATTATAGCACTTCTTTTTCATCTCTTGTCCTTGTGTTGTATTTTTGTTTCTTTAACATTCTAACTGTTCCTGAAAAAGTAAGACTGACTGTGGCCTACTGGGGCTGCAATTCATCTTTTGTTTTTATTGAATGAAAGGCAACTGTAGTTTGTGGTAATGGTTCAGGAAGATGCTGTATGGCTTCAGCTCTGCACAGTTAAAACTGTGATAGTAATGAGCAATGCTAATAACCAAAACATTTCTTAGTTGAATCTGCATAGCCCGTAGATGACGACCCACTTAATTCAGGAAATTACCTTATAATTTCCTCATAGTACGAATTAGAGAGACAAAACCAAAATTTACTGAAAGCTACAGGAGACACATTAACAGTAACCTCTAAAGAAGAGGCAAGAGCCGCCAAGAGAGCCTCAAGGCCTCGACAGGGCTTGCCCAGGAGCCGGCAGCTTAGCGGGCGCGAGCAGCTGACTCACAGGGGGCGGCGCCAGGAGGCGCAGCACCAGCCCTGACTGGGTGAAAAGTGCCCCAGGGAGCGGCAAACAGGGCGGGTTCGAGGTGGTTTGTGCGGGCAGGAGAGGAGGGGAGTGAGCGCTTATTGTTGTCGCCGTCGTATGACCCAGAGCCCGGCCTGGGAGCTCCGCTCTGTCTGCCCCGGCGGTGGTCAGTGCAGTCACCCACACAGAGCCGATGAGAGGGGAGGATGCGGTGCGGAGCTCGGGGTGCAGAGAGCGCCCGCACTGCTCTGCTGAGGGGAG
>JANRGW010009226.1:0-18412 GCA_024733675.1 Psilopsiagon aymara | reverse complement strand
GTGCTGACGGCAGTTCCCATCCAATAGGGATTATTGTCTTCAGCCTCTCAGTCTTCATGGCTGCAGCAGCCTGGATGGCCCATCGTGAAGTTGCGGATGGTGGAGAGCGGTGTGAGCGGCGGCGGGACGCGGAGCGAGTCGAGGGGGCAGGGGAAGGGTTTGCGGTCGGGGCCGGCGTGCAGCTCCCGTTGGCACTGGGGTGGCGGGAAGAAGCCGCCGTACTCGGGGATCATGGTGAAGAGCCCGCCGTCGGCTGCCGCCGCCTTCGGGGAAGGGTAGGACGGCGGCGGGGGGAAAGGCAGCGCCCCGCCACCGGCGGCGGGCAGGAAGGCTGAGGAGGGGTCTTGCGGGTACAGGTCGCCGCAGCCCGAATAGGGCGGAGGCGGCGGCGAGTAGAGGTGCTCCAGGTCGGGCGGCTGGCCCTGCGCCATGGTGCAGCCGAGGGCCCCGGCCAGCGGGTTGGGGGAGGCAGCGGAGGCGGCGGAGGCGGCGGAGGCAGCGGTGGCCGAGGAGGCGGCGGAGGAGGCGGCGGCGGAGGAGGCGGCGGAGGAGGAGGAGGGCGTGCTGACCCCCTGCAGGATCCCCGCGCTCACGATGTTGATGATGCCCTCGGGGTAGCAGCCGGCGCCGGGGTACTGCGGGTCAATGGAGAATTTGCCCATGTAGGTGAAGGTCTGGTTGCGGGAGGCCGGGGCGTTGGGCGCGAAGCCGCCGCCGTAGGGCAGGTCCAGGGTCCGCTTGTCGCCCATATCCACGTTGATCATACCGTCTGGGGGGGCAAGGAGCCGGTCAGCCCGCTACGCCCCGACCCGCCGGGCCGCCCGGCCCCGGTCCCGACCGCCACCCAGCCCTGCCCGGCGCGGGGCTGCGGCGCGCACATGTTGCGCTCCGGCTGCGGGGGCTCCGCGCCGGCGGTCGGGGGCCGGGGTTTGGGTCATAGGATCAGCGTGGCTGGAAAAGCGCTGTGCGCATCCTGGCGCTTTATGAGTTCTCACTCGTCTCTGCCTGCTTCTGCTGGATTTGGGAATCCACATCCCAGTTCAGAAACACTGGCAGCAAACCGTAAGTAGATTAAGCCTGCCTTAATGCCCGCACGATGCTGCCTGTAATTCTCGTACCTGCTCATCCAGTCTGTGGAGTCCCCAATTCCACTCCTCCTGAATGGCTCAGACGTTCACACGGGCAGAACGTGGGGATCAATGCACTTATTCGCAGAGAAGTTAATGAAAACTTGCTGACTGGGGTCAGCTGTGAGGGTTTCTCAGAAGAGGCTGTCATTTGACCAACAGAGAGAATCCTGCCCGTCCGGGATGCTTTAGTTTCCAATTGCACATAGAAAATGTATGTTATGGCAAATTAAATGCTGTCTTTTGCAATGAAGCTGTGTAATTCTGTATTTTAATTTTCATTTATATGCTTAGGTTTCCTCTGAAGTAGTTTTCTACTTGCTATGTAGGATAAAGACATTAGAGAAACCTGTGCTTTCTAATGCTAGGAAGAGAATTTAAATGCCTCAACTGTGCTTCTGGCAGTAGTACTGGTTCTTGGAAGGGCCTTCTCTTCAGCCAGGAGAAGGAGGGATACAGGATATAATATATATGTAAATAATAAATGTGCTTCTGAGTCCCTGAGATTGTTTGTCATTTGTAGTGCTTGGTTCTTGACAGATTCCTGCTACATTATGTCAGGAGACAGCGACTGCACCAGGACGAGTCCATCAGCAGGGTCTCCATCAGACAACGAGTTTTTGCCAGATCGGCCAAAGTATGTTTGCACGTTGTCTCCTGATCTCATTACCAAAGCCCGGGAAGAGCTCCAGGAGAAGCCTGAATGGAGGCTCCGTGATGTGCAGGCACTCCGAGATATGGTGTGTAAAGACTATCCCTCCTTGGGGACCTGCCTGGACGATGCTTTTTTGCTAAGGTTCCTCAGAGCCAGGAAGTTTGATTACGATCGAGCTCTTCAGCTTCTGGTGAACTACCACACCTGCAGGAGGAGCTGGCCTGAGGTCTTCAATAACTTGAAGCCATCCGCAATAAAGCCTGTCCTCGAGTCAGGCTTTGTCACTGTGCTGCCTCGGCTGGACCCAGAGGGACGCCACATCGTCTGCATCCGCCCAGGTACTGAAACGCATGAATGTCTTTGTTCTCCATCTCCAAGGTGTGTCTGGCCCCTGCTGTGAACAGGGGTTATTTAGCCAGAATCCATAGGTTCTCTTTCTTTGAAATCTGAAAAGCTAACTTGCGAAAGGACACATTATCCAGTGTTACACCGGTTCCTTTTCCTGTGTCAGCAGTAACTGCAGTTGTGTCAAAATGAAAATGCAGTGAGGTGGGCTGATGAAATATGAGGTGATTCAAGAGCAATTAATGTAGTAACTCAAACTGAAACTGCTGGCCTGCCACTAGAAGCTTGTAATTCATGTGACAGTAAGTGGAGAGAAGAGTCTGTGGCTTTGACTCCTGTGTAAACAATCAGAGCTTTCCATGTACTTTGGCTGCTGCCAGGCTTGCTGCAAATTTGTCTTCATCCATTCTCTTTTCCATTAACCTGCTTTCTTTCTGAGCTGAAGCTGTTTCTAGTAAGCTGTGCTGGGTGGACGATGGGGTTCTTAAAACCGCTGCCTTTGCTCCCTGAAGTAAACATGAGTTGCTGTTTATCTCTTGCTTAAGAAAGGCTGCTCTGAACTAAGACTATGGCTATTAAAGACTAAATATTTAAGAGTCCAGGAAAATGGAAAATCAGGTTTTGGAATGTGTATTGTTAGCTCATATTTACTCTCCAACTTACCATCCATGTCTTGTAACCTCAGACAGATGGACACCCAGTAATTATCCGATTACTGAGAACATTCGTGCCATATACTTAACGTTAGAAAAACTCATTCAGTCCGAAGAGACCCAGGTGAATGGAATTGTAATCCTGGCAGACTACAAAGGAGTCAGCTTATCTAAGGCGTCTCATTTTGGTCCTTTTGTAGCCAAAAAAGTGATTGGAATTCTTCAGGTAAGACCTGAACTGGTGGGAAAATAAGCTTGTGCATTGTAAATGACTGCTTCTGTGTCTAGAGTTCTTGACTGTCACCAGCAACTTAAGGAGCTTGGCTTTTACAAGCAGAGTTAAACCATGTCTCTGCCCAGTCAGTTTCTAACACCCTTGCCAACTTAACCTCACTTGCCCTTTTAGGAGTACTACATCCCTAAAACTAAATTTGCATTAGAAACATAAACTTTGAGTTAGGACAGGAAAAAGCAGTTCTGCTAGGTTGTGGTAAGGAAGAGGGAGCGCACCGACTTACAGCTAGAGAGAAGACACAGTTTTGCCTAAATGCTGAGGAATGGCTCGTTATTTAAATGGTTCCTGTCAGCGAGATGGAGCTGACCACTGGGCAAGTGCAAGTTCAAGAATGGCTGCAAAGACTTTGGCAGAGAGGACTTTTGATCAGGTATGATTTGAGGTGGATTTCCATCTACTTCCTGAAGGAAGGGAGGCTTCTTCAGCCTAAGGAGCAGAGAAAGAGACAGGAATAAAATGTCTCAAATAGATGTTGGGAAGGAAAATGATGGAGAAAAAGCTGAAGCAAGGGTGTAACACAAGTGGAGTTTACAAAGTAGGAAGGTGAAAGGAGCGAGGAGTAACCTGGCCAAAGTGGCAGGGAGCTCTGATGATTTCACTTGATGTTCTGCCATACTACCTGGAGGAGTGAGATCAGAAAAACTTCTCTTGAATGGGTTAATTCCCTCATTACTTTGATTCTGGCCTGAGATGGTCACAATCTTTGTTGTATCTGAGGTAGATAAGGAGGATAGGGAGAATCAGGGAAGGTTATGGCGATGAAACTAGTGAGTTTATGAATGCCTATATAAGAACTCCTTTAAATTATGATCCTAATTTGACATTTTACTGAGCCCATACTTAATTCATACAAATGAAGTATATAAGTGGAAGCTATTCTGTAAACAAAAGCTGAACGTGGTGAAGGCCATACAGGTATAGGTGGTATATAAACATGTTGCATCAACCTTGCTGAACTGCATATCTTGTAAAGATGAGTTATTTTACTGGCCTTCATAAGGAGAAAAACACTCCTGCAGTGCATGTTGCCTGCTTTTCACTCCAAGCACTGACTGCTTGCTTTGTATACGCAGAGCTGGTTAAAAGGGAAAGAAACTTCACTGTGGCACAGGACCTTAATGGCCAATCATGAGCTTTTGCTTCAGAAAAATGTTTCTGCAATTACATTTGTCCAGCAGAAATCCTGTAACTAAAATTAACTTGTTTTAAACTGTCTTGTGGAAGAGACACTGTGATGTTTGCAGCAGAGCCTGTTTGTCTTTACAGTTAGCATGACAGAACAGTTGGAATGGCAAAAAATTAGTGGTACCAGATTTCTTTCTTATGTAGAAATACACTTTAGAGTACTTTGTGTACTAAATCTTGTAGCTGGACACACTGAATCAGCCTGCTCTGGGTCTGAGCATGCCACACTCCTCGGAAGCCAGGGTCACCACTTCCTAACTGCATCCCCTTATCAGGGGTGGGAATACAGTGATCACCTAAGTGTCTTTGCCAGGGGAGATGAAGAACAACATAAGAAATCAGGATACACTGACAGCAGTACATTTCTCAATGCAAGGTTTTCTTGTCTCTTGACTTTATGCTCTCAGATCACATCCTAAAACTATTCTGCATTATGAGGTACATTTCTGTTGCTGCATCGGTTTATGTTGGTACCTCTGAAAGTTTGGGAGCCAGTGGGTTGTGCTGGCAGTCAGTCTCAGGAGGTTTTAAAAAGAGGAAGACAGCAAATGTATTATAACTGCATTATAACATTATTCTTTACCCTTCAGGATGGATTCCCCATTCGAATAAAAGCTGTTAACATAATAAATGAGCCTCGTATATTCAAAGGCATTTTTGCAATCATCAAGCCTTTTCTGAAGGAAAAGCTAGCAAACCGGGTAAGGATCTGTGTCATTTTAACATTAATGTTGGAAAGTTCCTTGCTTGTCCATTGCAGTAAAACACACTGAAAAACTTCACAGCTAGAAACACGTTGGTGCCACTTACTTGATGTAACTGGTCTTTTCTGCTTTAACTTCTAAAAATATGCCTGTTGGGAAAATTCTTCACAAGAGAGAAGCATTGAGGAATTTAATATTGGCATAATATCAATACAGAGCTTTAATACACATGGTATGTATCCAAGACATTAATTCCACCCTTAGGGTTGGATTATTTTGGCAGTAACTTTATTTATGAGGTGATGTCACAGAAAAGCTGTGCTGGCCCTGCCTTGTTCTTCTCCCTTATGGAAGCATCCTGCATAGGAAGAATATTCTATCGGACTGGATGTCAGATGGTGCTTTTTCCCACAAGCGTAAGTACTTCCAATCCCAGGAAGGAATTTAGTGACAAGCTGAATTTGGAACCCTGGCACAGACTGGCAATTGTTAAGTCTCTCTTGGTGGGACTTAAGCTGCACTAGACTTGGATTTCAATACCTTTCACTATTATGTTTAATTATACCTGCCCACTGTTGTATGTTGCCATTTGCTTATAAGGACATCACTTCTAAAACTTGCTTTTTAACTCAAAATAAGTTATCTGTTTCAGTAATTGGCTGTAAAGTGTTTCATATGCACTATTAAAGCTATCTTCTGCTTTCTTCAGTTTTTTCTTCATGGCTGTGATCTGAATTCCCTTCATCAAAATATTCCTCCAGCGACCCTTCCTGAAGAGTATGGTGGTACTTCAGGGAAGCTGGACACCTCTGCATGGAATGAGCTGCTGCTGGCCTCTGAAGAGGACTTTCAGCACGATTTCTCAGAGCTGCTTCTCCCATGTGACAGCTCTCCCCATGACATGCTAGGAAGTGGGGATGCTGATGAAAAGCAATGCGATGATTCTCTCCGAGGCATGAAACCTCAGCTCTATTACTGTTACTAAAAAAAAACAGTAAAGGGAAGGTTTCCAGCACAGTTAAGATCTGCTCTTGATAGGTGATGCTGTGAACTCTGCCTTACCCCTAAACCTGCAGTTTAGTGACAGATCACAAAGGCACTTTACACTGTAGAACCAAAGGAAGCTGAAGAGGGCACAATGGGGGCAGGGCAAAGTTCAGGGAGGATAAAGGCAAAGAGCACCAGTTATGTAGAATATTTAAGACCCATCAATCTCCATGTGAAGGATGCAAACTGGCCTATTCTTTCTGTTGATAAAGGAAAAACCCCTAATATACAGGAGGGTAAGCTTGACAGCTTCTTGTCCCCTCCCCACACAGGTGAAAAGTGACAATGAAGATTTACTAGCTGTGACCATCTCTGCCCTTCCCCTTTTGCAAACACCAATAATCCAAGACAATTGCTTTTGAACCCTGCAAAATGTAGTTCTGTCAGTGAAGATTGCTTAAAAACATCAAAGTCTAATTTGACCTGTCCTTTACCACTTGGTTCAGATTGTGAGTGGGTATTTCTGAAATATCTCAATGGATATTTATCTTAAATTAATACAGAGCAAAACTTTCTTACCAAGGAATATCAGCCTGGAGATCATCTCTGAAACTTCCTCGCAGTAGGAAAAACTATACCTGGAGGATCAACTACTACAACATCTATGCCAAAGCCTATTACAAACAAGCAGTCTTCATTTTCAGAAAACAGGAAGCTTTTCAGATCAAGTACTATGGCTTTTGATTAGGTAACAGCTTCAAAAAATGAGGTTCAATAGCAGGTAAGAAACAGCTATGTCACCCATCTTCCCACATTGTCAGCTGGTTGTGATGAGTTGGGTAAGTAACTCGTACATGGAATTTTAAGGATGCTTTGCAGCAGTTGGCGTATGGTGTATAGAAGGCAATACTTTACGTATGACAGCAAGGTGCTTCTTTACCTTGTTACTTTGGGCAGGATTTAAGTCTGCAAAACCAATTGCAGACAGGCTGTTTGAAAGCATATTCTTAAATTTCCTGGTACTGTAGCATTTTGTTCACTGTGCTTGTCAGCTCTTTTGTGGAATGTTACAACTTTGTTTTCAACTTTGTTGATCTCTTTTGTCTTTGGTTGTCCCATTCCTGTACGAAGTTAAACTTTTGTCATCTCTGCAGTATTTACCTGTAGCTTGTATGCCTGTACCTCTAGGTCTTTGTCTAGAGACAGAACTAAGACTCCGCTGTCAAATCAGGGTAAGATACCTATGTCTAAATAAGCTGTTGCAACTCCCCAGGTTCGGTCTGTTCAAAGGTCTTGAATTAGAACTTACTCTTAGCACACTCTTTGCACATGTTTTTCTGCACTGTAATAGTGTGGATGGAAAACCTCACTGGACCAGGAAAGCACAGCTTGTTACTTCAAGGTAAAGTAGTTCAATGTTTGGTGAAAAACCCCATCTCTTCTAATTGGAGACTTACCTCTAGCGTGCTTTCTGAGTGAAATCTTTATTTAGTGCCAAGTGTCATTACAGGTACCAGTTGTTTCTGTAAATAGAAAACTAAAGCATCTTAAGAATTTCAGACATTCATTTTCCAAAGTGCCAATCTCTGTTTTGAATGTCTGTCTTCCTCTCAGTCTCCCTGCAGCACAATTGCACTGCCAAAAGACACTCCTCTACCACTCTAATGACTTCCTGATCTGGCAGCAGACCTGATTCTGGAACTAGGGACAAGCAAACAGTATACTTTTCATCCCAGCATTATAAAAGGAGAAAGGGGTAGACCATGAAGCTTTTTTTCTGTGTGGCAGTCAGAATTTGTGGGAGCAGGGAACTCATCACTTAAACTGTTTTAGGTTAAAAGTGGAAAGAGATGAAAAGCATCTGATTTTTCCTAACTAAGCCAGTTCTTACACCTCTTTTGACAACTATTACCTGTTGTATGGGGAAAACCAAACAAAACCCAACATCACCATTTAAAATAAGGTCAGAGTACTGCTAGCCACTTCCTCATCTCTGACCAGAACATGCTACGTGTTTTGCAGAGATTAATTCAGTTCTTTGTGCCACCCTAGCAAGACAGTAGCACATAGCACCAGGACTTAGTCAAGTGGCTGCCCACACTGGTTAACTGCCAGAACATAGAGAGTGGTGTTTAGTGCCTGTTAATTCCAGCCCCTATGTACAACTAAGAACAAAACCAGCAAGATCCACTTTCCCTAGAGATGAAGGCTTGACTGGTATTTGATACACTTTCCTTAATTGTGCTGCAGGGTTTGAAGTGGTGGTATTTTGACAGCCAACCTGTAGGAACAGCTACTTTGACCCCCTCATAGAACTACCAGAGAGGGAGGCTGAATATTCAAATTTCAATTTCCTGTCCTTCAAAAACAACCTAGCTGTGTTCAGCACAAGGCTGAAGAGCTTCTACACCCTTTTCCAGCCTTTTATATTCTCTTGCATGCCTTAAATAGCAGGCGAACTAGATCCATCTCTCCCTGCCCTTTTCTCCTCTGCTCATAGAGAAACTAAGAATACAGCGTATTATTTAAACATAATAGATAAGGATACGTTATCAATGCTGAAAATAGCTGGTCTTATGCCTCCAGAACTTTTGTTAAAGCTGTCTGCTGAACAGCTGATGTCAGGATGCTTGAACTAAGGCTTATCTTTAGCAAGCATCTGTTACTTCTAATTTGCTCTTTCTTGGCTTTAAAACTCAGACTCTGAGTTGAAGTGTCATTCAGCTGTATCACTAACCCCTTTTTAGGTTCATAACCAGTGCTTGGCTTGTCTTGAAGAAAGCACAGCTCTGTCTTACATATGCCTGACTACTGAGCTGAGAATGTTCTTTGAGCTTTAGCACTTACTAGCAAAGAAATCAGTTTGTTCCCAAAATGTCTCTTATCAGCATTTGGAAAACAAACAATTTAAGTATAGAGTCTGTGTCTGCAAGTTAAGGGAATAGATAGGAAAAGCCTACAGGCTGCGGGGCTTTGGTTTCTTTTTGTTTACAGCACTAAACCAGATCTGTTCTTTTTTTCCACTTGAACTAACTTTGTTCCCAGAGGTTATATGCCTTGCTCAGTCCATAAGCCATCCCTGCCAAATCCAGCACATAAGGAAAGATACTTGAACTGCACTGGGCAGCCATGGCTTTTGGCATTGAGTGGGACAAAAGGTAGCTGCATTCTGTACATAAAAGTACTTGAATTTATACTCTTGCAAATGGGTGTTACAAACCCTGAGGTATTTTCCGGAACTCGGTGAAGTGTTGGTTTTGTTAAATCTCATTTTGGCATGAGTAAATCATAGTGTTATTCAAACTAATACTTTTGCCTTCTGTTGTATGTAGGCCTAGAGGTGTTGGGTGGTTTAAGTGTACATCTTATTTTGACAAAATTTATTTTTATATTGCATTTTATAAAATGGAGTGGTCGAACCCATGTACTTTTCTGATGCATGACTGGGTGATTAAACACATTGTAACAGCTGCTAATTTGATATTTTAAATGTGTTCATCTTGTGTCATGTGGGGTATTTTATCATAGAAGCCAATAGCAACAAATACTTGGTTCCACACTAAAAACACAGTTGCAATCAACTATAATTGCCATGGTTTTCTATAGAAAGGTGTTCCTTTCTGCTGCAGACCTAAATTTAACTTGAAAATATACCTGAGCAAAGTCCAAGCGACAAGATTTGACATTGAGAATCACATGGAAGATGGTATTTGTTTCAAAAGAAATACATTATGCTTACTATTTGCTGCATGGTGAAAACATCCAGTCACATCCAAGTGGACACTGCAGCAGCTATTAGCATTTTAATCACTCTATGTAGTATTTTGCATTGGAGATAACTGCTGCTTCATAACGCTGCTCAACAGAGCTGAGACAGTGTCAGTAGTTAGTCCACTTTATTCAAAGAAGTTTACAGTGCAAATGCCATAGTGCCCATAATAATCATTTCATGTACATTATTTTTATAAGCATATTAGACAAGTGAAATCAATTTGAAGTTCTATTTTTCCACCATAATCAACGTTAAGCTAGTCATACACTTACCACTCAGTATTTGGCAAAGATACTGAAAAAGAACTTACCATAGAAGTTGCCTCTTGGAAATGGCAAGCTTGGTCTTAAAAGGAATTAATTAACAAACTTTTAACCTCAAAGTTCTGTTCTTTTAGTGAGGGAATAAGGGGGTTTTTTTGCCACAACACAGGAAGGTAAGTATAATTTCAGTCAACTTTTGCAGTGGAATGTAGAAATCAAGCAGCATAGCTTACACTTCCAGGAACTGAAGCGTTGGCATATTAGTGCATTATGCTGAATATAATTGTTCTTTAAAATATATTACTTTGTATTTTAGCTAAATGCCACTTCAATTCAATAGAAAGGTTGTGGCTATTGGACAGAACAGATACTTTTTGTGCTTTGACAGCAGAGCTATAGAGAATTTTAAAAATGCCGTAATAAGATAACCATGACTGAAGGTTAAAGTAGATAACTGATACTAATTTTGATCCTGCATCAAGCATTATGCAATATATAACTTTCTATCCACCTGCATATTAATACCAACATAAGCAACAGTAACACAGACCATATAACTAAAGCAATACATGAACATTTTGGCCTTCAGCATAAAAATCCCCACTTTCATAAGCTTCAGCCATTTAACTGAAGTCCCTATTAGTGAGGACAAGAGGAGCCACAAGAGTCCAGAGGTAGAGGAGGAGACAAACCCAGCTGGAGGTTATCTTCATCCACACGGCTGGCCACTTACTTGTCATTGTTTTAAAATCTGCATCAGGGCTAAAAAGTAAAGTCGAATCAATTAATACACAGAGAAGGCACATGCCATTATTCCTTATTACCTCTCGTAAGAATCTGAAGTTAGGATAGTCACTCAAGACACTCCAGTGCAGGAACCTTTGTGGCAGACTGGTGTGACAGCCAAACCAGCAATTTCTTCCTTCCTTCCTAGGCCTGTTGTTCATGGTACTCAGTTTTCAAAATGAACCTGCTTGTGTATACTGATGTGCTACTCTTAAAAAGAAATTGATACTTACACGGGTTTTCTAGAGAAGCTGTGGCTGCCCTGTCCCTGGCAGTGCTCAAGGCCAGGTTGGACTGGGCTTGGAACAACCTGGGCTAGTGGAATGTGTCCCTTGGGAGTGGTTGGGGAATGGAACTGGATGAGCTTTAGTGTCCCTTCCAACCCAAACCAGTCAGTGATTCTATGAAATGTGAGTGAGCTGTGCAATAGACTCCTGGCTGTTGTAAGTGTATTTGTTGATTTGAATAATATGACAGTCCTGGGGAAAGTAGTTTTCTAAGCTGCAGCAGCAGCTTAAAGTTGGATACTAGTGCACTTGGGTATGTCCAAGTGCCCCAAACAGATCTAGGAAACTACATCTGTAAATGGCATGCATGGCTGTCCCTGCACGTCTTTCCCAGAGTTAAGAACTGAACTCTGGATTCTGATAAGCTTCCTGGGAAGCCACCTTAAACCAATGTTGTAAGTCTCCTTCCTGCTGCTTGCCTATCTCACAGATAATAACCACACTTTCTGCCCTTGCAGCTGTGAAGCAGTCCAGTAGGACTGCAGCTGCTGCTTTTGTCTTTTTACGTCTTAACTCGGCAACAAAAAAAAAAATGACACAAGTCTGATGCAGATAGCACAGGGACAGCACTTTAACATGCTTGGCGGGAGTCTCCTGTCCAACTAGAAACAGTGCCTGGTACATACAACCCATCACTCTGTCTTGCTCTTACCTGTACCAGTTGGTGAGCGTCATCATGATGTAAAGAGAGGCAAGAAATAGCATCAAGTGGAAGAAGCTGTAGCTGTACTGAACACCATCCTTCTCGTTATCCATGACACGGCGCACTTCCCCTTCCTCTGCAGCCCCGCTGCCTGTTCCTACAGTCTCCTCCAGAATAGCACTGTCACTCCCAGACAGTGTCAGCTTGTTCACCTGGCTGTTGCTTGAGGTACGAATGCTGCAACGTACCCAAAGACAGACATGGTTAAAAACTCCTTTTCCAGTTGGCATGTTTGCTAATAGAACAAGCAACAGATCACAGTGAATGTCTGGGACAAGCAAATAATGTTGAAAACACAGGAAGCTCCTCAAAGAGATCATTTTCATCCAAGCTTTTGTTAACTGAATTAAACAGTGTCCCTAGTCTAGCTCATGTAACACATCCACAAAACAGAACACAGCTTTATCAACCATATTTGGGCTTGGGCCTGAGACAGCAGCTGAATATGAATAAACACAAATACATTTTTCACTAGACCCTGATTCAAACTGAAAAAGTCAGACAAATCCCAGTGGTTTATATTTGATAGCAGTGCAGAACCTACCTGGAATACAAGAGGCAAAGGACAAAGATAATCAATCCAACAATGCTCTGAGCATCCCACCACTGTAGGGACTTGGGCGGAGCTGGAGTAGCAGGTACAACAGTGGTATTTGCTGGACCAATGGTGGGTGTAGCTATCTGGGTAATGATGTTCAGCAAACTTGGGTTACAGCTTCGTTCTGAAAAGGTTTTCAAGGCAGATTAGGGAGATGAGCTCTGCCAGCGTTTAGCTGAGAAAAGATGTCATGTAAGCTTGCATTTTGTCATTCCCTTTAGCTGCTGATCTCTTTAATTCCCCAGAGACAGCAATGGCATGGAATATTTTTCCTTCCTGTGAGCTAGGGAAGGGAGTAATAAAATGAGAATGCCCTGACACTGGTTTAGTTACCCTCAATGCCCCAGTTTAATTCTGGAAAGAGGCAATCTGATGCTTTAATTCCTCACTAGATGTTATCCACATAGATCACCAATCCCCACACGGTCATCTGAAATAACAGTGAGCCGCTTCAACAGCTTCTGCTTTCACACCAAAGCATGTTACTCAGCTCAGCCTGTTGCTTACCAGGCTCATTGGACATGGCTGACCAAGTGAGATACATGGTGTAGAGCGTGATAACAGAGGACTGGAGGAGGCCAGAGCGAGGCTGATGTTCCTGTTCAAAGACAAAATAGCAAGCCAAGGTCAAAAGGGCAAGTTTTGCCTATAGTTGGACAGTTTTACCCTACTGCCAGCAGTTATTAGCATGAGAATCTTTATTTTTTAGATATACACTGGGCTTTGTTCCATGTTTGAAAGACTGGGGGAAAAAAAACCTCAAGAGTAAATCAATTTATGCAGTGAGCAAGCCAAACATGGAAGGAATATCAAACCAAACCCAGTTCTTCTGTACCCAAGCCTCAGTTATGGTTTCTCACCGATTTAATCCCAACTTGCCCCACGGTTTTGTAGACAGTAATCTAGCATGTGCTTTGTTTAAGCATCGCCAGTTCAGAATCAAGCATCATGCAAACTTACTCTCATTAAACACACTTACCCATAATTTCAAAGCCACAATATTAAGCCAATAAATTCCCAACTTGTTTTGCTTTTCCCTAACAGGTTTCTCTCTTCTGCCAGAACCTTCACTACTAAAACCACGCTAGCATTCCCCTACATGGAAACAAAGCCCAAAACAATGTTAGCCCAAAGAGCCTATCTTCAGGAAATACATCACTTCATAATGCCTTGGTCTTGGAGCTACATTTTTTTCCCAGATGTTCCTAGCTAGCATAGCTGTGATGACAACCAAATTTAAAGTTCTTAAGTCTGACTGAATTGGTATTACATCCTTCTTCTATGCCAGAAAAAAATAGCAGAGAAAAATAATACCTGTACTTTTGGAAGGACAGAAACAATGGAGACAGCAATGCACAGGATCATATTAATGCTTATGAAGAACTTGTTCTCAGTGCAGCCATCAGGCTTCGTGTAGAAAATATAGAAGAGAACAACAAAAACCAGAGACAAGGCGTAGAACAAGCTTGTACAGGACAGCAGAGCTGGAGGGAAAAAAAACCCAACTGTTACAAGACCCACGTAATTTAACAGTACACTTAAGGTGATTTAATGACCAGCTGCCACTGTAATGAGACAGTCCCTACTCCTCATGTGGAAGTCTGGTTCAGGAAACTATACTAGCAGAATGCATTTTTGTTGGGTATTGCTAGATTTCTGCTTTGGCTCACTAAGCAGTCAACACTGCCACCAGGAGAATAAGACCTGCCTTTCAGTGGCAGTTTAATTGGTTTAACTGATGTCAAGCCATGGTGTCAAAATGAGAGTGCTTTTTTTTTTTTTTTTTTTTTTTTTTTTTTTTTTTTACACACTTCTCGCAGTCTATTTAGAAGCCCTGAATTCCCCCCTTTATGCTAGAGGTTACCCATTTTCATTTCCATTCTGCTATTTCTTTACAAGAAGCTACAAAATACTGTAGCTATGAGCAAAGAGTGACAACAATTAGGACTTTGTCATTTAGCAGTCAGCTTGGGAGTGTGCACTAAGGCACGCTTTGTCTTGTACTGCAGCCAGTCATGGACATAACTGAGCTCCCGAGGACCTCAGGAGGGGAGCTAGCAAAGCAAAATAAGAGCTGAAGAGCTCCAGGCTACCAGCTCTGCACTCACACTGCAAACTAGGCACGTGTTGTTTATTATGACTGTTGGATCTGTTAATCACAAGCCTAAAATATTCTGCATCTTATTTAATGAGAAAAAGGCAGTGCAGCAGCTATTCATTCCAAATGTCTACAGGAGTGATTCAAAGAGACTGCCAAGTGTAATTCTAGGTATGTTTGCAAACAGGTAAGTGACACTCTGCAGAGTATTGGCCAGCAGAAACAAATCCGGTACAGGTTAAGATTCCTACCTGCATACCAACATTTAGGATTTCCCTCATCCATTCTCTCCACCCAGCTCTCATTCCAGGAGTGAGCAAAGTCCACGAGAAGCACCAACTGGATAAGAATAAAGGCAGCAGCTCCACAAATACCAATAACAAACCAAGCTAGTGAAGGGAACATGAAAAACAGGGTTAGCTTTCATCACCTGCATGCTACCCCAATTAAAAAATATAATAAAAATTAGAGCTCCTAACTGTACTGCAGACAAATAATGAAGAAATCTGAAACTATGTTTAGAAATGCAGATGCTGTCAATCACTTCAGCCTCCATCCTGCTGAAGCACATAAGGAGTCCCAGCTATTCAAGACTGCAGCATGTGCTAGTCAGGCTGAGCATGAGAATGTTTAGCCCAACATCTTTTCAGAACGAATACAAGATCTACACAAGACATCTTTGGGTATACAGTGCCATCATGCTGCATTTCTTTGAGGTTCAACAACCCCTTCATGTTCCTGTGATGTGGCCAGACAGTAAAAATTTCTTCCATGGATATTTCAAACACTCTACGAAAGTATCACAGAATCACAGTATAGTTAGGGTTGGAAAGGACCTTAAGATCATCTAGTTCCAACTCCCCTCCCATGGGCAGAGACACCTCCCACAAAACCATGCCACCCAAGGCTCTGTCCAAGTATTCAGCACTGCTCAGTGTTCTGAGCTGCCTTTAATCTAACTAGTGCCAGAAAGCTCAGCCGAGCAGTGATTGTGTCATGCAGTAAAACTGTCAATACCCAACACCTATGCACTTGAAAAGAGATTGCTTATTGCCATAACTTCAGTTGGTCACCAGAATACTGGATAAACCAAGAAGAAGGGCAGAATCTGTGTCTTCTGCAAGATAACTTTAATTATTGCAACTGTAAGTTGTAAGTAAGTCTGTGAAACAGTTTGAGTTTATTAAACAGAATTCTGTGATGAAGTATTAACTGTACCTCTTGTGAACGGCCCTTCAGGAATGTAAAATGCTCCAACCATGATAGCCACAATGGCAGCTATTTTGAAGAACCAGAACCTTTAAAAGAAGATACAAGTTGAAAATACTGGTCTTGCTCTGCACACAACAGTCACGTTTTGCATGATGTGTAAGCAGCTTACTGTACATGGATGGGTGGTCTAACAGAAGTGTAGACAAAAAGAAGTGTTCAGTGGGATTACAGATAAAGTCATTCACCAGTCAGGGGGAGAGGGTGAAACAACTGTCAATACATTGGAGATGTGGACTGACAGAAACCTCAGAAGTCAGCACAGACAAATACAAACACCTAAATACAAACACCTGGGACAGGAAAACCCCATGCAACAGGACAGGCTGGGGGATGACTGGCTGGAAAGCTTTGCTGAAAGAGGATCCCCTGCCCCAACAAATACTGAGTGATCAGCTCATCCTCACAGGCGGGAAGGCAAACTCTGCACTGTTCTGCTTGGAGAAGTTAAAAAGGGAGATCTAAGAGAGAAGATCGTGAGGAGAAAGAAGGGCCATCCAATCAGAAACCAGTTTCTGCTAGCTCTCGGAGTTGGACTGACCCAGTGAGCACAAGATTCAGCACAAAGATGGCAACGGAAACTAGCTGAAATCCAACATCTCTGTGTAACTACAGAGGAGTGACCAGAGCATCTCCCTTTTGGTGATCCAACCTCCAAGGATTATCGGTACATTGAATACGTTATATAAATAGGAAGCTTTTTAGGAGACTAAAGTGTTCCTCTCTGTTCAACTCAAAAGAAACAAGACTGTCAATGTACACATAAACATTTGACTCCGTGTTCAGCAACGAAACTTGAGAGAGGAAAAAGCCAGAGCAGGCAACTAGCTCACACACATACCCATTGTGTATCGAGGCTCTTGGATCATTACTTGTTTTCACTTCTATCATGAGCAGAGAGAGGAGAAAGAAGAACACTGCCATGGCAAAGCTGATTCGATAGACAGCTCTGTAGCCAACAAACACATCACAGCTGACAAAGCCATCCATGTGCGGGATGTGCGTGTGAAGCCCCTCATCACAAAATCCAGGTATCTGAACAAAGACACATTGAGTTGTGAATTTACATCTGCATTTGCAATTACATTCTTTAAGCACTCTAAGAGCTAAGGCTCTCAGTCAGCTGTCTTCTGGGAGATCTGATACCAAGAGACCTTGTGCTCAGCCAGCCTGCGCAGACCCTAATATTGTGTTTCTTTCCCCATATCACCACTAAAACCATGTAGGAAGATTAAGAAACCAAAGCACAACGCCTCTGATAAACAACTGTCAATCTCCAGGTCTAGTCATGTTTCAGACAGCAGGCATGTCTTTAAAAACGTACATTGATTGAATTTGCTGTTTCAGGCAGAAGTCATTCAGTATAAGCAGCCTCTTATCTCAAGAGACAAGGCACATTTGGGTGTTTTCCTCCCCATACCTTTTTCAGCTGCTCTTCCATCCCTGGTGCCAGCATAATGCAGGCAAGCGTAGTGCTGAGGAGCAAGAGGAAGGCATAGATAAGCCGCGTCACTGTTGAATTCTTGCTGTTGGGACAACATCTGCACAGCAAACACGAGGCACCGCTGCACAGGCAGGGAATCTGCAGGGCACAGACAGGCACAGTGAGGGCGCTCCCCCCGCACGGACGCAGGAAAACAGCCCAACTGCATTCAGAAACACCACTCCCTGCCCACATAAACCGCTTAATCGACATTTCTGACCGACGTCCGGCCTGAGAGCAGCGAATAACCCGCGCTCGGGTCCCGCACCCGCCGCCTGGCTGCAAGGGGGGGCAGCGTCCCGCGGCACCCACACGGAATCGCAAGGGCAAGCCCCGGTCCCCAGCCTCCCGGCCAAGCGGGCCCCGCGCCCCCAGGGCAGGAGCGGGACCAACACAGCCTCGGCCGCCCCGCTCGGAGCGGCTCCCGGCGCCGGCGGCACGAGCCTCTGCCCACAGGCCGCGAGCGGGGTCAGCGGCAGCGCGCTTGAGCCGGGGCCCCGGCGGAGGCTCCGGGAGGGCCCCCGGGAGGGCGGGAGAGGGGAGCGGAGCGGGGCGGCGCGGAAGGGAGGCGGCGGGGAGACTCACCCAGCTGGCCAGCGAGCACACCCCGAGCGCGGCGCCCATGGTGACAGCGGCGGCGACACCGACACGTATCCCCTCCACCCGCTTCCTGCTTCCGCCACACCCCGCGGAGCCAGGAGGCCACCATCCAAAAGCCGCCGCTTCTCATTGGCTGTCCGTGCTCGGGGAGGGAGCTACCCGCCAATGAGAAGGCAGGATGGAACCGAGCTCCAGCAGGAGGCCCGGCAGGGAGAGCGGAGGGCGCGGGAGGGGGAGCTGTTGTTTACAAGCGCTTGCTCCGCCTTCGCGAGGAAGAGGGACGCTGATTGGTCTAAAGCGTCAGCGAGTGGGCGGTTCCTCCGGCAGACAGCCAATGACCGGGGTTGATCGGTAGAGCTGGCAGCCACTCGATACCCTTGAGGCCGCCGGGGGTGCCTCGGGCCGCGGCGGTTGCCATGGCAGCGGCGCGGCTCCACGGGGGGGCAGCATGGCGCGGGCCGAGCACGGCCGGACCGTCACGGGCCACACGCGAGATTTCACAGTCACAGAGAGGCTTGGGTTGGAACCTTAAAGCTCCTCCAGCTCCAACCCCCGCCACGGGCAGGGACACCTTCCATAGAGCAGTTGCTCCAAGCCCCTGT